>PVJH01022176.1:0-37026 GCA_004026705.1 Nesogale talazaci | reverse complement strand
CATGTGTGGACAATCCACAAGAGTTCACAACTCCCCACCCCCCAACACGCCCCCCCACCCCCAAAATCTCAGTACTATGGAGTCAACCCATAACAACCTGACAGGACAGGGTAGAACCGCCCCCTTGTGTTTCCAACACAGAACATTTTTTAATGTTTTTATTAAAAGGTCACTTTATTGGGGGCACTTACAACTCTCATTACAATCCATACATCGATTGCATCAGGTATATTTGTATGTATGTTGCCATAATTCTTTTGTTGGCATTTACTTTCTATTAAGTCCTTGCTATCAGTTCCTCTTGTTTCCTTCCCTTCCCGAACCTTGTGACCCCTTGATAGATTATAAATTATTATTTTCATATCTCATACTGATGGCTTGATACCTTCCCCCAGGGTTTCTGTTGTTCTATCCCTTGGAGGGATGTGTGTGTGTGTGTGTGTGCATGCTGATGGATCATCATTGGGATTGTTCTGTTTCCTACCACCCTCTCCTCACCTTTTGACTACCCTTCTGGTATTGCTAGTCTCATTTCTTATCCTGGATTCCGTGTGCCCTGCGCTCCCATCTCTCTTCTATTCCTGTGTACATACTCCAGTATAGTCTGAATTGACAAGTAGCGCTGGGGTCATGACAGTGCATGGTGAGGAATTCTCAAGGAATCAGAGGAATATAGAATGTGTTGTATTGGTGCCTACTGACCCCTGGTTGACTCATTTCTTCCTTGTGACCCCACTGTGAAGGGAAGTTCCATTGTCTACAGATTAGCTTTGGGTCAGAGAACTTTGCTTCTTAAAAATATGTTTTTGTTTGTTTGTTTGTTATGGGTCTTCTGATGCTTGGTACCCTATCCCAATGACATATCATGATCTCACTGGCTGTTGGACTTCTTGCATGTAGGCTTTTTACTTCTCTGCTGGATAGCAACTTGTTTGATCAAGTCTTTAAGACCCCAGGCACTATATCTTTTAATATCATGGCATGAGACAGTAAGGCTTTATGGGAATGACAAGCCCTGGCTGAATGGCTGGTGATTTTAACTGCGGGTCTTGCAAAGAACAGTCCAAGTGTAGCCACTATACCTCCAAAGCTCCTAAAGGTTCAACAGCATATATATATGTATATATATATAAACACACACATATACATGCACATATATACACACATATAGGTATTATATTATTAATATGCAAAAATTAATTTGTTTGGTAGAGCGGTAGATTTGGAGAATTTAAAACTGTAACTTATAACATTTACCTAATTTCCTGGTATACTTCTACCAGAGTTGACATCAAACTATCAAGGCAACATCAATGGATATGAAACTGAAGCCTAAAAAAAAAAGGATCTTCCCAGTGAGCCATGAAGGATGAATGTAAGTTTATCATATCACAAGGGAGAAGTCCAACCCAATAACTTGAACTTTAAATTCAGGCTTCAACAGTTCTTTCTGATTTGATCATTAGCTTTGTCATGTCTTACACTGACCATCTTGAATCTTCATTTTGTTTCGTAAATAAGCTGTGAATCCTTCAGTTAGAGAGGTATGTGTTAGGCATTCTGCCAGCAACACAATGTTCTTGACCTTAGGATATCAGTTTTATTGACATTTTCCAGCCAAGTCTTTCCTGATCTCTACAACACTCCTGACTAATCTGGAAACTCACATGGTATGCACACTGAACAGCACATATCTCCCTTTGAACATCATCATTTTTATATCTATTTCTGTGATTGATTGACTAATATCTATTTTTTCAATTAGAGTCTATTAGTGCATTACTTTGAGTGTGGTGGGGAGAGCTAGTGACTGTACTATTAGTGTCTAGGAGTGTATAATTCTAAGCATAGAGTAGCTTCTATCCATCTATCATCTTTTTACCTATCTATATCTAACGACACACAATTATGTAGTAACTATATAATTGTGTGTCAACTTGAAGATAGATAAAACTGGAATGGTATTCAAACTGTCAATCAGGTCACAGGTTGATGGTGCCTCCTTGTGGGCATGGCCTTCTCACAAGGAGAGCCCTGGGAGCCTCCTCTTCTCTCCCTGCCTGCCTTCATCTTGTGCTTATATTTGAGTTAACTGTTGCCACCACTATGTTCATTTGTCTCCTGAGGGTATTTTGGTTTTTTTGATGACTCTCTACTTTACTGAACATAATGACCTTTTTAAGAGACCACTCTCTTGTGATAACAGTACAGAGCATATCATTTGTTACCATTGAGTGGATTCCTACTTGTAGAGACAAAATAGGACCGATTAGAATTGTCCATCCTTTCTCACACATAAATTTTTAAGGAAGGAGTTTGACACATATATCTCCTACACACCCAAGCTTTTTATTCAGAATCAAGTACATGAGCACTGTGCTGCCACAGCTCCTGATTTAGTACAAAATAGAGGTGCTTATATGTTTAGTGATTGGTTGAAAATTTCACCTACTTTATTTCCTTATTTATGTTAAGGTTCACTTTTATCTTTAGTCCTCAATATTCCTCCTTCTAACATAAGTCTACACTATTTCTTTGGTACTCTATAATTCTCTACTCTAGCTGTTATAATTCACAAAATACACATTTTTAATTGTTCAAAATGTTCCTGCTATCCCCATAACCTGATGAAGAATTGATTGGCTGCTATCATATTTGCAAGGTGGTACTGATTCTTGCTTCCATTGCAACTCATGGAAGCTTTCTTCACTGTAGTGTTTGCAGAAGCAGCTTGCCCACCAGCCTTCCTTCCTTGGTGCTATGGAGTGGGTGTCAGCATCAGGTTATTGGGCATGATCAAACCTTTTCTGCCACCTAGGGACCTCTCAGGTGAGCACTATCTCCCTACTACTTAAAAAAAAATGATGTAAACCTAATCCTGGTTAGAAAATGTTGGAATTTTTAAAAATGAAAGTGAATCAAATAATGAAATATTTAACATGTAATCATTATCTTATGTTATAGATTATTAAAGTGGATAATTGAGATGAGTTTTTATGTTTGATCAACTATCATAAGTAATAGAGAAAATAGGAGCATTTATCGTTGCCTATTTCAAAGACTATACCAGGTCCAAGAAAAACACTGATTATTAGAGGATTTAGTCAGAAAGCCACATGTTAGTGCACCCCGATTTAGGAAGACACTAGACTCCACATATGAGAATGTAAGATTATGTCTTACACAGAAAGATACAATCCATGGAACAAAAAAACTAAAACAGTAATTTAATTGGTTAATGATTGCTTGTGGTTCAAAGAAAAATTGATTAGACATGTGAAATGAACTTCTTTGTTTTGTTTTAGTTTCTGTTTGTGTGTATGTGTGTGTGTGTGATCACTGCCCTGGTGGGAGTAGGAAGTCCAGCCTTGCTCATGGAGAGCTGCTGCTGGATTTGAACTGCCAACTCTGTGGACCGCAGTCCTGCACATTACCACTAGGCCACCAGGGCTCAATCGAAATGAACTTCTTTGTTCAGAGAGTTACAATATTTTCTTACAGGTACTAATGACGGGTTTCTCTATGGAGATGTTACAACTTTCAGGGAGGATCATAACGTGGATATTTGCAGAGATTTAGCCAAATGTCTCAGAAGTTTCTGATGATTCACCTTAGTAACGGGATTTCATCATCCTAAAAAGACCTTTTAAGTGAGTTCAAACCTTTTAAGCCAGCAATTCTCAACCCTGGGTCCCCGACCTCTTTGGAGGCTGAATGACCCTTTCACAGGAGTTGCCCAATTCACAACAGTAGCAAAATGACAGTGATGAAGCAGAAACGACAATACTTTCATGGTTGGGGGAGGTCACCGCAACATGAGGAGCTATGTTAGAGGGTCGCACGATTAGGATGGTTGAGAACCACTGTTTTAAGTGGTCTGAGAACTTTTAGATAAGGCCAGATCTAAGACCCTTTTAAGCAATTCTCTTTGATTGCATCTTTGCAAGCAACTTTCCTCTGGTCCACCTTTTACAAATGATAGCTGTTTCAAGATCCCCTTTCTTTGATTGTATTTCTTTAACATCCTGGCTTACCCAGGGAGGAAAATTGCTTCTCAGCTTTATGACTCCTAACAACTAACATAACCAGATAACTGGAGCTTGCTTGTCAGGGAACCAGGAATCATTCTTATTCAGATAGTCCAAGGAAGAGAGTGTTGGAGGTGGGGGCTGTGAGGTTGGGTTGTGGGAGAAGTCTAATTCAGCAAGAATTGAGTTAAATTGAATCATGCTACTTTGGTCCAAAAAGGCTTTATAAATATCTCTCTTTCAGACATAAATATTTTCTAAGGGAAAACATTGCTATTTACAAATAGATGTTGGAAGTGGAATCTTGAGAAATGCTTGACACTGCTCTAGCATAGACACTCAAAGGAAAGGTATTCAGTGGATTTAATGAGTCAAAAATGAGCTCATTCTGACTTTCTGGTTGCTAATATGGGTGACATGTATGAATGAACCCACATAATTAAGTGAAGCTTCTCATAGAAACACCAATGGCATTTAGTAAACAAATTGAGGTTCTAGTGAACCATGTTATGTAGGTGTTGATACTTTAACATAAATGATTTGGTTGTGCAAAAACAAACATGCAAAATCAATAGACCGCTTTACCAGCTTGCCGTGTCTAAATTTTTTCCCTGATACTGGGTTCAGAAGAATATCTGCTGAGATTGTTTGCACTGTGGTTTTTTGTTTTGTTTTGTTTTGCTGTTTTTTTTTTTAATCTCTGTAATTGAGGCAGACTCCTTTGCCTCTGCATCTGTTTGCTGAAAAAGTCAGATGCCTCTTTTTTTTCCCCTAAAATGCCCATTTTTAAGAACAACTTGAAAAAAGAAGAGGCAGAGCATCTATTGTATCAAGTTTTTTATTTAAAGACTATATTTAAAGTGCTTGTTGCCTAGAATTTTAGAAGCAAGAGGTATTTCTTTTGAAGTGCCAATCTGACTATTACTGTGATTTTGATGGTAATTACAGTGGAATGCCCATATTTCAAAGAGTGAGATCAGAAGTTCATTTTAATCTCTACACTGAGTGAATTTGGCAACACTTCTGTGGTTTTTGAGTCCTGACTATATATGCTAGAATACTTTTTGATGGAATAAATTCAGAGTTTTGTTTTATCTTGATGGTTAGACCAGCTGTATATAAGGCAAACACTTCGCTGTTTTAAACAATTCAGCATTTTAAATATTATCATCATATTAGAATTTGTTTTAAATATTGATGTTGACAGATTTCCTATGCACTTCAATATCTTGAGCATTATTTTGAAAATGCATTATATGAAAGTTCCTCAAAAATGGTCTCAATTGGGAATAGATTAGTGCTGTTATGCTAATGAGACTTGATTAGGGTAGGGGATGTATTGAGTCAATGTCCTATGACATATAAGAGAGATTAAAGGAAAGAAGATGAGATGAAATAAGATAGATACTAAGACACATCAAGGAAACCAGGAAGTGAAACTCAGAGATGACAAGGAAGGTCTCCCCTAGATCTAGTGCTCTGACTTGAGACTTCCAGCCTCTTAAATGGTGAATATATAAATGTATGCATCTTAAAGTTGTCCATTTCTGCTATTTGTTCCAGCAGCACTAGATAACTAAGATAAGTACAATCAATACAAAGTCAAATTATATATATATAATATAGCATATAGTACAGTTTTATATACATGTGCCTTTCAAAAGGAAGCCCAACAGATTTTATGAAAAATACAAGAAGCGATGTCATTGTTTTGGTCACTCCTCATGGTAGCAAAAGAGAGCTGGTGGCATAGGGATTATGTGTTAGGCTGCTAACTGCAAGATCAGCACTTTTAAACCACCAGTTGCAGTGAGGGAGGAAGATGAGGCCTGCTAGTACCATAAAGATTTACAGTGTGTTAAACCTTCCCAGGCAGCTCAACCTGTCCTACAGGCTCACTAGTTGTTGAAAATGACTCCATGATAGTGAGGTTTGGGTTTGGAATGGGAACAAAAGCAAGTACTGAAAATGGAAACAAGGGAGAGAAAATGGTTACACACTTCAGGAATATAACAAATAACAATGTCTGAAAATTTTAGGCATGCAGTGAATTCCAAATAATAGCATAGTGAACACCTGATCAATTAGTTGATGCTGCTTAAAGAAATGAAGTGTTTTACTTTATAGGAGAGATTTTAAATAGTTGGCATATGGGGGCCAACTAGAGTTGATAGGTTTACACTTCTTAAACTTTAGGTTTATTCATTGACTAGGTAGACTAGGTAGTGAATTGTTACATTAGATGCTTTCTCTGTTACTCAAGATACATTTTTTCACCCTTCTATGAATCAGAAAGCTGTTAGACCTGAGAGACATTAAAAGCTTCCACTGATCTCTGTCACTTAGGATCCCATAGAGAGAAATTGAGGTTGAGCTATTTATTTCAGGTTGGCTGTTTTCCTTTTTTGAAGAGACCAGGTGCTATATTAAGTGTCCCTGGCTTCTAAACAGCACTGGTTTCATGCTCAAATCAAAGGCAATAATAGCACCATTAGCTCATTATGATTCAATCCTGTAATTTTTCCTACCTCTTTGAAATTGCCCTTTTACTAAACTAACCTTATGATTTTATTGGAGCTTGCTATTAATTAATTATCAGAACTCTGGTAGATATAGTTTTTATAGTTCAAAGTACCAAAAGACAAAGAGGAGCACAATGCAATTTATCACAACTTCTTAATATATATTAGAAGACTATGGATTAGACAATTAGTTGCCTAGATGTAAGTTCAAGTTGGGAGTAAATAAAATTAAAGCAAGTCCACAAGAGTCAAAATACAATTTTGAGTCTATCCCACCTGAATTTTGAGACCATCTTGGGAACAAATTTCATCCATTGGGTATTGATGATAGAAGATCTGGTACGCTGTGGGAGAACATGAAGAACATAACCCATGAAAAGGAAGTGATCATTAAAAAGACCAAAGAAAGAGAAAATCAAAGTGGATATCAGAAAAGACTCAAACTTGCTCCTTATTTTTTTTTTAGAGTTTATTGGCACTTCTTCCACATATTATACAATAGTTCAACCATGGCAAGAGTAGTTGTAAAATCATTATCATAATCAATTTTAGAACATTTTCTTCTCCTCATACTCATTATAAGTGCAATTTTTTTAACTGTGGCAAAAATAAACACAATAAAATATAACTCATTTCAACACCTTTAATAAGTATAATTAAATGCCATTGATTATACTCTATTGTGAAAAAATTGATACATTTTCCCAAATTATCCCACCATCATTAATATAGACTCAATGCCATGAAAGCAAATGCTCTTTCTACATCACCCCTGGTGACTATTGGTCAACTTAGAGCTCCTCTCTCTCCTTTTGCCTTTATTTTTGTTAGCAGCTTTCTTGATATAAAATGTACCTATCATACACTTTCATTGTTAAGTCACTCCTAAAAAGAATTGTATATCATACCAATCAGTTCTAGTGCTCTTTCACCCTTCTTAACATTGATTATTTGCTACCCAAGTCTTCTCACCCTCCCCATCCCCATTCCGGTAAGATGTTGCATCAGTTATTGTCTCTATGGACCTTCTCCTTCTGCACTTCATTAATTGGGAAATCTAACAGGAACAATTAAAACACACACAATGAAAAAGAAAATAATCATATAAAGGTGAAAATGAAAATTGAGAATGTAAAAGAAAAGTGTGCCTACATTATTTTAAAAATTCAGGAAAGAAATTTCTACTATGGAATAAGTGAGAAATATTTAAGCCTAAGCAAATGGGAAAACTAATGGTCAAAGATCAACTGGCCATGGTGTGATTCACCATAATGACAGCCACCCTGGACTCAAGGCACAGTAAATTGTATGATTTTCTGAATCAAAATGGTTTCTACCAGTCTACTTCAGCTCATTAATACCTTGGATATTGGTCTCTCTCATTCCACTTCAATTTTTACCACTTCCAATTTTCCTAGATTTGTACATCACACATTTCAAGTTCTAATGATTAGCAGATTTGGGCAGCTGTTTCTTCTTACTTTGAGTTGTGACCCATCAGTTGTGATCCAGAAAGCTCTACCCCCACAGACTATAATTGCCTCAAGTCATCAGAAACAAGTGCCTCCTCGGTCACATTTTAAATGCCCTCAGAATTTGAGAGACCCATACTCTGGCACTATCTCCGACATTATTCTGATTCCTTCTTTAGACCATCAGTATCTGAAAATGTTTTGATACTATTCATGGGGGTTCAGTAGCTCCTTCCTCCAAAGTGAGGAATCAAGCTTTCGTAGTGGTCTGTTCTTACACTGGAAATCCCACTGAAACCTGTTCACTTTGAGTGATTGTGCAGGCATTTGAAATACCAGTGCCATAGCTTCTAGCAGTAGAGTTACACACAAGTTGCCACAGTATGATTAAACTGACAGACAAGTGGTGGATTCCTGTAGTCAGTAAGTAAATACAAATAAACTAACAAGCAAATTTTCTTGAAAGTCAAGTTTACTTTGATCATTATACATACAAGGCTTGAACTTTAGAATAATTAATTTTTCTAAGTACTGGTTTGCTCCTACTACTCAATTAAAAGATTCTTCAAATCACACAGTTTTGTCTGAGACCTATATAAACATACACTGTTTTGTTACTGCTGTGGCTTTTGTGGATGTTGACTTTGACAAAATCTTTGGTGCAACATGTTGTGGTGTTATTATCTGTGGAACTTTAACAATAAATTTTGAACATTAATATCCATTAAAATACATAAACTTATTTTTTTTCATAAACTTATTTTTAAGTGAAATTTGTTCTTATAAATTCAGTCAGGTGTGAATATGCTTATTAGATAGATTAAAACAATGACATAATTCATGATATGCAGTGATGCATATGCCAGTGATAGCGATGCATACAAGAGACAGTCTGAAAGCAATGTGCTCTCATTCCCTTGGTAGTCACATCATGCTGAGAGCAAAATTCATTTGGGCATTCTGAGAACTCATGGTTGAATACTTGTGAAACTATCCTTGATTAAAAGAGAGTAACCTGAGGACATTCTGTGATCGCCGGAAGTTGAGGCTGCCTCTCCTTTACATCATCAACTGTCATCCACATCAGACAAGAGTCAAAATTACTCAGGGATGAATTGTGCTTGTCATTTCGACCAGATCACCCCACTGCATCACACACACATACTCTGGTTTGTGTCTGAATTATTAACAAATGAGCATTCCTTGTTCATGCCTTCCTTCTAACGATTCACAGGACCATGAAGCTCTGCAAGTTAGTTTATTGATTTGCTTGCCTATAGAATGCATGAATCTGGCATTGGGGAAAGACTCAATTTTATGTAAGTTATATTTTATGCAGCTAGCTCAAACCATAATTAAAAGTAACCAAGTCCAAACTCTTTACCGTCAAGTTGATTACCGTTCACAGCAATTTCACACAAGGTTTCAGGGGCTATAAATCTTTATGTCAGCTGACAGCCTAATCTATCCTGTGCAGAGCAGCTGGTGGATTTGAACCACTGACCTCGTGGTTAGTAGCCTATGGTTAGTAGCCTATGAACCACCAACTTTGTGGTTAGTAGTCAGAGTGGACCAGGGATCCTTAATTACAGGTAAGGGAGGAGACAAAGTAAAAACAAATATATACTCAGTTACTAAAATGCTGTAGCTAATAATGTTGTAAATTAATGTAGAATATATAAAACATTTTTGTTATTAACATATTCCATATATGCCAACACTTGTTCCTATTTGTTGCCCTGTGGTGGCTGTCACATTGTTATGATGCGGGAAGCTGTGCCACCCATATTTCAAAATCAACAGCCAATGGTGGAAAGTTTCCCTGGGGCTTCCCAAAGAGAGAGATTGGAAATCTCTCTTTGATTGATCTAATTCTCTCTTTGTTGATCTAATTCTAAAAGTACAGGACCTTGAAATCTGTCTGAGTAGCATAAAAACATTTTCTTATGTAGTGTTACATCACCATATGTACAAACATATACAAATAACCAGAATATATATATACCTAATGAAGACTTAATGTATAGAAATGCTGGAAGCCCTCAAATATGAAATGAAATTCATAAAATTGTTATCTTAGTCATTTGAGAGCTGAAACAGACAGTATTTGTCATTTTAAATTGGATAAAATGTTATACAATGCTGGGAGTAACAAATTGAAGAAAAAGTGTCAAATTCATCAACAAAAATAGCATTCAAAACTCAGTACAACAAAAGCTGGATGACTACTCCAAAAAAGTGCTTATTCTCTATAATTTTGCTTTAAAGTTGCATGAATAATTTGTTTTCTGCATGCAAATTCATGATATCTATGTTTCTAGCATTGTTTTTGTTTTAAGTATCATTTTTCTCATGTTAAATTTGAAATTTCCTTCTGATTTTGGTTAGCATTTTACAGGAGAACTTCATTTTTTCTAGTGTGAATAGAAGCCCTAAGTGGTTGCAAGTTGGACTGCTAACTCCAACATTAGCTGTTCAAAACCACCAGCCACTTCCTAGCAGAAAGACTGCGCTTTCTGTTCTGAGAAACATTTACCAGTCTTGGAAATTCACAGGGGTGGTTCTATGCAGGCCGCTTGGTTCACTGTGAGTCTGCATTGAGTGAGTGGCCAGGAGTTTTGAGTTTTTTCGTTGTATGAATAGAAAACGATCTGAACATTACTCCTACCTTATTATTCTGTGGCTTTTTTTAATTTAATCATTTTATTGGGGAGACACACATTGCTCATCACAATACATACGTACATATTCTGTGCCAAACACCTTTACGTGCCTGCGGTCATTATAATCCTCCATATCTTTGCTTTTCCACTCAAGCTTTTTTTTGTGGCTTTTATTAATAACATTACAGGTTATATTCATAATCACTTTTTATTCATTTTTTTCTAGATTAACTGGTTAGAATATTCGAATTGTCACTTCCTTTCTAACTCCGTTTTGCACACCTCTGCTGAGTTACATCACTATTTTTTAATATATACTCATTTCATTTGTGTACCTAAGCACTATTGACTAGATTCCACATATGTATATCTCAGCATATAAAAACACACATTTGAGTAACTACAGTGAAGAGAAGGAAATAAAAATTGGGTTTGCTGATGAAAGGAAAAATAACAATAAAACCAAAAAAGGAGATGAGCATTGTTCAGATAGAAGGTCATGGGCAGTAAAGATGTGTTCAATATTACTAGCTCCTCCTTATACTCTGAGGGGAGCAGTGAGAGCCCAGTGATAGAATTCGGACCTTCCCTGTGGGATATAAAAGTTTGATTCCCAGTGAAGGCACATCAAGTGCAGCTACTACCCCTGTTAATGGAAGCTGCTGTGTGGCTGTGACGCTGAATACGTTTTAGCAGAGCATTCTCTTTTGGTTCTGAGACTAAACAGAAAGGCCAGAGTTAGGGACTGGTCTATACAGCTAACAACATGGTCTGGAGGTATAGTTGTTACTCAAGAGTTTCCCTTTCCTAAATAAGATAGACTTTATTCAAGCTTAATTTACTTTCAAATAACACATGTTCTCAGGGTTTCAGTATTTTTCTGTTTTTCTGTTTGTCTTTGCAATTTTCTCACTCTTCCCAATCTCTCTCTCTTAATTTTGTGTCACATGTGCCTTTTCCTATTGTTTTATGTTCATTTTTCCTTCATGCTAAAATATATACAAAATGACCAATTTTCAAAATCTTTATATGTCTGATCATGTCTTCGTTATATTCTCAGTCTTGAATGAGAGTCTGCTTCAGTAAAAGTTCCAGAATGTCTATTAGTTTTTCAGAGGCTTGCAAAACTGTTATTCTCCGCTCTTCTGCTTGAGAGGTTGCTCTCCTGAATTTGGTGTCCGTGGTTGCTCTGTGCAATTGTTGCTTATCTATAGTAATCTCTTTTGTGTCTTTTAGTCCCTAAGGATTTTTTCAACTTTAAATTTTGTATTATTATACAATATCTAGTTGTAAATGTGTGTGTATTCATGCTGTTTTCTGCAGAAAATATGACCTGAAACATACTGTCTTCTTCCAATTCTGGAAAATTTTCAAATTTTACTTCTTTGTAGTTCTTATATTTTTATCTTCAGACAGGCTTTGTAATCATCCTGTTAATATTCAAAATCTGGCCACGTACTAACTATGTGACTACAGAAGATTTCTCTATATTTTCCACATATTGGTTTCCAAAATGGGAAGAGTCCATATTTTACTAGATAATTATATGTATGCACATACCCATTTATTTTTGAAACAGTTTCATTACAGATTAGTTTATATTTTGTGTCCATTTATATGTCTTTATCACAATAGTTTTTCAATTACAGACTAACAAACAAACAGTAGGTATAGAGTGGTGACTTTGGGGTTTACATAGTAATGATAGCATAATAGGCATGATTACTGAGACAATAATTTGCTTTGCTTCCTCCTCAAAAAGTAAGAATTTTTCTTTCCAACCTCAGTTAATCTTTAGCCTCCTATAATGGCATAGTAAACGGAAAAACAAAAACATATTTGTTTTAATTTGATCTTTTTCTTTGTTTTTTATCTTTGTTTCTTGTTGTTTTCTCTGGAATTCCTATCCAAACTTGATTTCAAAAAGAAAAGGAAAAAAGAAAATGGGTGTACTCCTAATAATCTGATCAAAATTGCATAGTTGCATTCTCATAATCCTATGAGAGTTTAATCTCTGTCCCTCAACGCCCACTACCGGACCTAAAGTCCACATGTTCACAGAATCACATATTTTCTCTACTTTGTGTTTATATACTCTTTTAATCCACGATAACACTTTCTTGTTTTTGAGTCCAATTTTGTCTTATACTTTTTTTGCTTATTGGTTATCTTTCATTAACAATAGGTAGGGGAATGTTTATATAGAAATTTGTGTTAACAGCTTGAGCAGATTTCTCTTTTAGACTTTTATTGGCTATCCTAAAAATTCCTATCATTTGAAGCATTTATATTCCAGTCCTTTCCCAATAGTTAAAAAATATATGTCTGCAGGCGAACAGCATCCTATCTGAAGAATAACCAAGCAATTGTGTGTTTTTAGCTGGGGGTGGGGGTGGGGGCTTTGTGGTCTGGTGTGGAACAGGTTCATATATTTGAAAGACAGTCAGGTACAAAGACTTTCAGCTCATTAGCTCTAGTTGCTGCTGTAGTTTCAAAAGCAGTTTGACTATAGTGGACAGTGTACCTTGTATGATCTGAGCAATAGGAAGGTAAAATGACATTCTGTAGGCTTAATGGCTTTTCCAATCCTACATTTTGGATCCACAGGGAGAATGGCCACTCAGTGGTTATCAGGGCAGATTTCAGCATGGAATATCTTAGGTTCTGAATGCAGCTGTACCACAGTTACCACAAGTAGATTAAAGGACAGAAATCTGTTGTCTCATATTTTGGATTACTAAAAGTCCAAATCAGGATCCCAGGTCTGATTACCAAGACATTCTTTTGTTCCTGGCAACCTCACTTAACCTTTGTCTTGCTCAGTTTGTATGGACTTGTTTCTGTGTCTATTCCATTTTTATATATAATTCAGAAGTATATAAAATGTGTAAAGTGGGCTTACATACAAGGTGTGGTTCCACTAACAAAAAGAAACATCTATTTATTAAAGAGGATTACACCCACAAAGGAATAAGAATTCCAGCACATATTTTAGGGAGGCAAAATTCAATCCATAACACTGACTATGTTATTCAGATAGATGAGGTAAGCTATATATTCTTCCCAAAACTGAACATGAATTTTGACTTTAAAGGGAATATAGAAAAATGTCTACGATCAATTTCAAATAATTTCTTATTAAAAGAGATAATCTCGTTCTTTAACAGAGTTTTGTTTGTAAATAATAATTTCTTTGAATTGAGACCAGGGCATTTATTGATTGTTGGGTTGCTAACCTCACGGACAGCAATTTGAAAACGCCAGCTAGTCCTCAGGGGAAGGGTGGGGAGTCATGAACACCAACAGGGGCAGTTCTACTCTGACCTGCAGGGTCAGGATGAGTGGGAATCTACTCGGCAGCAATGACTTTGACTCTTATGGGCCTTTCTGTGGACCAGAGATTGTCTAAGGGCTTCACACCTTTTGATCATGGAAGGCACAGGACAGGCACTGCTGTTGTAGCCATTCAAAAACCTGAAGCACAGGGGGGTTATCATTTTGAAGTCATTAAGCTAGTGATGACAGTGCAGGTAGTCAAATCCAAGAGGCCAAGGAACTGATTCTTTGGACTTAATTACTATTCTACTCAACCAGGAAATTAATTAATCGTATTGTCATCATGTTAAGCCTGACTCCTGGTGACCCTATAAGATTAGAATAAAACTGCTCCAAAGTTATAAATCTTTACCGAAGCGGACCACCGTATCTTGATCCTGTGGAGGAGCGAGTGGGTTCAAACCATCAATCTTTTGCTCAGCAGCTGAGTGCTTTAACAATGGCACCACTAGGGATCTGTGTTAGACAGGGTTCTCTAGAGAAACAAAACTAGGACACTAGTAATTCTCTCTATATATTTATATAGATAGAAGGATATTTAACATAAGAAATAAACAGTCAAGTAATCTACAAAGCAGTATAAATGGCTTGGTGCAACTCACTTGCGTGAGACAGCTAGTAGACTGGCAGTTCTTGGCGTCTTGGGGGCTGCTGAGTAGTCCTCTGTAGAGCAATTCAGACTATATTTTAATATAATTATCTGCAGTAGTTTTATATTTCTAGAATACAATATTATATATGTGTGTATATATACAGATGAAAGTAAAAAGGGAAATTGAAATTTGGCATTGAATATCAAGTTAACATTTCCTCCTTCATCAGCATTATTTTAAATCATCTGCCTACATTTCCAAATGGACTTTGGATAGTGAGAGCAGAAATGAATTGTTCAATGCATGCCTTCCTTTCAAAGAAAGAGTGTTAAAGCAATCATGCGAACACATAAGTCTCACTAAAGGACTGCCGGGTGATAAATCACTTTATTAAGAAACCTAACTCAGTATTAACATTCCACCCGTGACTTGTCTAGCAGCAGCCATATTTGTGGAACAATTTGTATGTAAATTTTAAAATACAAATTGAAATTGAGATTATCTAAGGATGGCTACTTTATATGTATGATTTATGATCAAATGTGAGCATGGTGTTTATCAAGCAGACATAAGAAATAATTTGAACAATGAATGCAAGTCATAAAGGAAAGATTGAAGAAAATACTCAAAGACTGTTGTATTGACACATAGTCTCAGAAAATTGTTTCTCCATTTATTCTCCTTCAATTTTCTCATATATTCATAAAGTGTAGTCATGGGGGATTTCCACCATGGCTAATAAAATATATTACAGGTGTTTCCTATTTATACGGCATGACTTCCCTATGATTTGATTGATAGCAAAAACCTTTCAACACTATCAGAAAATAGGTGGTTTTTCTTTCTTTTTAAAACTGCAGATATATTTGTGTATATGTGTTTATGTCTAGGAATTACCAGATTTTTTCACCTCAAACCCTTTGAGGTAAGTCTCATGATTATTGTGGTCTTATTTTAGTCTATATATTTTGTTCAGAGTCTTGGGCTTGGAACATTAAATTAGCAATGTTCATTTGTTAAATATTTAAAAAGTCATTATTTTTGCTAAAGGTAATATTATTAAAAAATGATTAAAAATCAATATTGAATCACCAAACTTGAAGAATTGTCCAACAGTATTCGTTCTAGTGCCTAAATACATTAAAAGTCTTTTTCCGGGCTGAGCCCTGGTGGCATAGTGGTTGTGCGCGGAACTGCGGCCCACTGGGATGGAGGTTCAATTCCAGCTCATAGGAGCAAAGGCTGGGCTCCTACTCCCACCACCAAAGAGCAGTGATGCCTTTAAAAAAAAAAGTCTTTTTTCTTTTTTCCTTAGGACAGAAAACCAAGAAAACCAAGAGAGAACCAGTACCAAGGAATTCAAGAACTAATTAGTGAGCATTCTTTCTATTGAATTATTTTCTACATGAATGTCACTGTTAATATTTCAATCAATTGCTGCTTTCATACTAAGTCAATTGATCTGCTAATATTTCCTTTTTAAGGGAGAGTTTCCAAAATGGGCTATGAAAATTTCCTGTTACTGGTCATCCCTCAATTTAAAGTCTGTGTTTATAGATAACTACAGATAGTTCTATGTTTTGACACAACATAGAACTTAACTTACTCTAGGAATATTTTTCTACCTATTTACCTTTGTTTTGGCAAGTAGCATAAGTCCTGATATATTCGTTGATTAATTATCTCTATGGTGATGCTATTTAATTCCCAGAGAAGATAGTGGCCTACTTCCCAGAGCTTTGAGGCAGGCACTTAACATTGATAATCTTCATTCTTAATGTGTCTACTAATCTTTTTTTTTTTTTTGGTACCTGTTAGGTACCTGATCATTGAGAATTCCTGATCATGCTTTGCATGTAATAACTCCAAAATTATGTATAGAGTTAAGATTATTTAAAATAATCATATGTGTTACATTTGCTTGATCATGTTTTGAATGTGCGGGACTTCGGCCTGCAGGCTTTGGTGGTTCAAATCCAGCTTCGGCTCTCAGGAGCAGTGCTGGGTAGCTCCCATGACCACCAGAGGGCAGTGATGCCCCCCACCCAAAAAAGTTGTCTAGGTTTATAATCGTTACGCAAGTGGATTTAGCAGATCTCTTCAGTCATTCCCACATACTATGAGATAAACCTCAAAAATAGTAAGGCATTGTTTTTTTTTAAAATTATTCTTGGTATATAGCCCTGATCCTGGTACATGTTGCATTACTGAGACATATGTGTGTGATGTGCATGTGTGTTATATGTATTGAACACATTCACTTTTTTCTTTTTCATTTGAAAGGCTGAGAGAATTTAAAGAACTTGCTGAGACCACAGAATTAATGAAGAGCCAAAATTCAAAGCTGCCTTATCCTGGTTTGCTTTTATGAAGCCTAATTTTTAGGGTGTGGTCATCAACTAACAACATATAGTGGCTTGCATTACTTAATATCCAGGACACGTTTTGTGAAGTTGGATGCTATGTGATTTGGACCTTGCGTCGGCACCATATTAAAAGTGCATGGGAGCTTGTTTCTGATTGTTCTCATTCTTACTGCTGACTCGCATGCTGCCGCCACCTAGGTAGCTCTATGGCTTTGGATGGATTTGCTGGCAGAGACCCAAAGAATGGGTATCAGCAAGAGTGGCAGCTGAGAGGGCTATGAATGAGGACAGAGCGAAGCATACCCAGCCCTGCCCACTGTTAGGCCTGCTTGACTCTCTGCAGCAGTGCAGGCTCTGCTACTCCCACAACCACTCTCTTGTCTGTCAGACAAGACCTAAGGGCCCACACTCAGAGAAAACTAGGTCTGTTTCCTCATCTGCATGTATTTCACCTGTGGTCCCTTGATATAACAATCTAGGTTTGAGGTCCTTAATACCATTAGGTGGAAATAATAAAGAAAAGGAGGACTAGTTTTCCTTTATAATCAGATAAACACTCTCAGGGGACCACCGATGATTATAAGACCAGATGTTGTCAGCTGGACATTGAGTGTGACATGCCCTCATTAGGTAAATGGAAGGGGAATGATATAACTTAAAGGGGATGCACTTTCCAAAGCTGTCCTCACACAACAATTCAAAACAAAGCCAAGAAAAAGGAAAATGGCCTGTTGGTTTTTCTTCTGCAGAAAGAGGAATATAATACCGTGATGCATAAATCCTGTGGTAAAGATGCCCTGTCGATGCAAATAGTAAAACACTCAATGGCTTGCAATTCAAGCTCACTCGGTGATTACTCAGCAGAAGAGCCAGAGATCTGTTTCTGTAAACATGGCAGTCTAGGGAAACTCTCCGAGGCAGTTCCATTCTGTCACAGAGGTCATGATGAGTCCAAACCCAGCCAACACGACCAAGAATAAGAATAGCAGGTTAAGACTCTCTGCAGGTTCTTGAGCTAAGTCTCACCTGGCATGAGGGTCAAATTCCGTCATGTTCAGTCATTGAATTGAGAGGTTAGGCTTCTTGGGTTACCAAATCACCTCATCCCATGAGCAGGATGGCATGAACTGTAATACACTTGTTTCAAATTTTTAGCTCTATTCTTCATATGAAGCAAACTATAGGAGGCCAAACTTCTTTGTGAAAATGTATTTTACTTTTTAAAAAATAAAGTGCTGAGCCACGAAATATTCTGCTTCAATATTGAGATTTATCAGTTATTTCTTTGAAACTCATCAAGATAATATCCAGGTGTTCCACTGGTGGAACTCGACCCAGATTTTGAGAGGTAGGTTGAGACTCTTTAATTTACTACACAAGAAAATCATCAGTGGTATTTTTCAAGTAAATTATCCCTCTCTACATTAGTTAATATACCTTGAAACCCTTTAAACAAGTTATTTAGTTACTATATTTTTTGTTCTCACCACCAGAAAATTTTCGTAATTTTCTTGAATTTGTGATATGCTCTGTAGTACAGAACTCACAATATTTAGAGATGTTATCTGCTATGGGATTAGAGAATTAAGCAATTTTCTTAGGATAACTTCCTGGTGTATCTCAAAACTGACATAGAGCTTGAGGTTCAAGTTCTCATTAGAATTGAGTACAAATCACTTCTGCAGATGAAGACACAGTAGAATAAGTATTGCCTGGGAATGTCAAAAACCTTTTACAGCTCCCACTATTGCTGTCTTAAGAAAATTAACGACCTGCTCATTTATTTTAAATTAGAATTGTGTAGTTAACAAAGATCAGGAAGATTTAAAACATACTGTAAAGCCAGTATAGCATACCATTAGGTCTTTCATTTTGTAAATACTGCTCTCCCATGCTTAGTTAAGTATTATTTAAAATACAATTGGATCTTTATAAAATGTTCGCATCATTAAAAATTTAATTTGTACTTTAAAACATGTATGAAGTTCTATCTAGTATTATTAATGATTAAACAATGAAGAAATATGCTATTACTATGTATTCAATCTTTTATGACCACTAAATCTACTTGATAAGTGTAAGTGGAAATAATACTAACTCTAATTCTTGCTCTCTTGATGCTATATTTCTTTACATGTTATAAAGAAATGAGGGTCTTACACCAATCAATATGTGATGAAAGGAAATCACACACAGTGACTATAATTAGAATGGGCCTTTCACAGAAATCTTACTATACTCCTACTAAGGACAATGCTGAGCAGACACCCTGCTTCCCACCTTGTAACCAAATGCCTGGTCCTATAGTACTGTGATGACATGACTCTCTCAAACCTTCGATTATGTTCAGCATTGGACAATTCTGAAATCCCACTATGAAATTATTTTAAGAAAGCATAAAGATTCTTTGAGATAATCTTCCATGTTCTAATGTTTTAATTTAAATATCTAATGTAATTCTCTTCCCAGAGTGGTAAATAATACCACTTGTACACATTCACAGAGGAAATGCATATACCATTAATTTATTACCTATTTTAATTATCCTTAATAAATTGGCATATGCTATGAAAATGAATGGCGAAATACTTACAGGCTGTGATTAGATGTTTAGTATTTTCATTTGAAATTAATTTGATCTGACAAAATAATTTTGAAAAAGGAAAACACTTCATTAAACAATTGATGCTGTTCTCGGGTGTCTGCAAGTTGGTTTCAACACATAGTGAGCCTGAGTAGAATGGAGTGAAGGCCTGATCCTTACAATGATCCTAAATTGATTGTTGTAGTCCTTTGCCAGTCCAACTCCTTAAGGACCTTCATCTGTTCCATCACCCTCCAATTTCTCAGGCATGCTGTTCTCTCCAGGGAATAACACAACCTGATAACTTATCCAAAGTACAGGAGACAAACTCTCACCCTCTCTTCCTTCAACACAGATTAGTTTATTCTACTGGACACCCATGCTATATTCAGTATTCTTTGCTTACACCAGAATTCAAGGGCATCAAGTTTTCTTTGGTTTTCATTATTCATTGTCCAAATTTCCCATTTAGAGGAACAATTAAAAATTATCATGGGTTGGGACAGGTACATCTTAGTTTTCAAAATGAAATCTTTGAATTTTAACTTTAATGGATCCTTTGCAACAGGTTTGCCAAATACAGTAAGTTGTTTGATTTCTTCTTTATTGTGTCTGTGGGCATACATTGTGGATCCAAACAAAATTAATTACTTGACAGCTTCAATTTACCAATCATACTGTTCTTCTCCAGAAAAGTCTCAATTTGCAATGAATGTGTGGGGTCCAGTTTTAAGACTGTTGGTTTTATTCATGAGGGGGGAATAGTCCACAGTGCAGGTTGCATTCGTCAATGTTCACCAATTAGTGCATCGAATCTTCTCTGCTTCAGCAAGCAAGGTAGTGTCATCCATGCATTGCAGGTTGTTAACAATTCTTCCACCAAATCTGATACTTTATTTTTATTCATACAGCCCAAGTTTTTGGATTATTTTCTCAACCTATGGAGTGAATAAATAGTGTAAAAGGATGTTACCTTGGCATATACCTTTTCTGAGTTTAAGTAATTTAATTTTGCCTTTTTAGTCTTATGATCTGATAAAAATAAGTAGATGATGACATTTGTACCAATGTCCTTTCCATTGTTATCCATTCTGACGGACTGCATATCATTTATCTTGATATATCTCCCCAAGAGGGTTCTTTCATCTAAGTTTATGTCAGGATCATTCAGTTTTGAAAGGCTGAGCGTTCTAAAATAGGCACAGAATTTGCCTTAAACCCTATTTTCTGCTCTAGCGTATTGTTAGATCAGAAAATACAAGTGAGCCATGCTGATTACAAGATTCAAGTAGACAAGAGATCTCATGAAGACCCTTTAAAACTCTGATAAATTTGTTTTAAGGAATAAGCATTTCTAGTTTATTGCTTTTTAAACTGTGAAAATATATTTTATATATGGAAAAATCATGGGGGGAAAACTAATGTGAAACGATTTTCCCCATATCTTCTCAGCTAAATTTAGAATTCCTGGGTTAAAAAAGATGGCATTTAATTATTAATTGAATTGCTTTCTGATATCTTGACATGATAAAATGTGATTATTCTATTGTTATGAAAGTAATGATATATTTTCTCTTGAGAACATATTAATTTGACTCCCCTGCTATTCTTGTGCCCAGAAAAGTAAAACCCGACAAAACTATGAGTGTCCTACAGGATCCTGATCCCAGCAATAAAGAATTCATATAGATAATTGCTATCCGTCAGATTCTGTTTCTTAAATATTTAAACACAAGAACAAAGACTCTGATCTGAGCCAGCTTGTTTCCTTGTACTGAGTTGATGCCAGCACCATAGCGAGAGAATTTTTTTATATATTTATTTACATAAATAATATACTCTGTAAAGAAAATGAATAAATGTATATAAAACAGAGAAGGAATATTGGAGCAACAACAGACGAAGGAACAGAGAGAAGAGAGGGAAAGTAAGAAAACAAGAGACTTTGCTAGATGTATAGTTTTTTCAGATCTTAGTTTCACTTTCATAACAAAAATAATGTTTACAATATCTTGAATACTATTACTAATGCCACATCAGTGAGTTTCATATTTGGGGGCAATTTGTACTTATTCATAAGGAAGATACACATTCTCACATTTTTCTTTGACCTTGATTTACTTATGAGTGAAGACATGAGTCTAAATTCCAGAGGATGTCTAGGTTTGAAAGTTATTCTGGTCCTAGTGTTATGCGTGTTTATAGCATATTCTACATGGCTTGTCTTTCTCGGTAATAGTGTATGTGGAATTAATCATATGTCTTCACTTTCTTTGAGTTCTACTTGAGGGGTAGTTTTAAAATATACTGAATTTCAAGATCAGAAATTGTCTCTTGCCTCTGCATTACCTCTTTCCACCTGTCTCCTAACATGGTCTATTATCTGACAACTTGCATGCAAGATTTTATGTTCTACAATTTTCTCACCCTGCTTAGATGTTTATTCTAGTATTTGAACAAAGTTAAGTTTATGCTACCTGCATCCAAACAGATATTTTTTAAAATACATGTAACTTAAAGAACAGTAATATACCACTCACTAGTAATAAATCAATAAACAACAATAAACCAACCACTTTGCTAAACCCTTTGCATGTATTATTTAAACAACACAGCAATCCTAGACAAATAATCATTCCTTTTTGGAAGATGAGACGAATAACACTCATCAAGGTAAATTACTTAACCAATGGTAAAATGCTAATAAGTGGGAAAGTAAGGAGATAATTCCATGTCCGCAAGGTTCCAAAGCTCATGCTCCAACTCACAAGTTACCCCAAACCACGTATTTGGTTTATATATTTGCACCAAAACATAGGCAAGGGTAATCAGTCTCCCCGAAGGGTCCCAGTGTAAACATAGACAAGATGCTGGGTAATAGACAAATGGGGGTAGGGATTGAATTAAAGAGAAGATATCTACTTCCCTAAAAATTAGAGCCATGAAAATGGGGCAGAATTCAATTTTAGTTCAACTTTTGGGTTGACCACGAGATAAAAATCAGCTGAATAGCAAAGAATTTGTGTGTTTCCTTTGTATTACCTTGATGAGGAGGGAGAGTTGGAGGGGAGAGCATTTGTCATTATGTATTACAATATTTCAAAAAGTAATCGAAAAAATGGTATCCATAAAGATAAAGATTTTCCACAAGCTTTTTGAAGCCCCCTAACATTTATCTCTTGAGTGTAGGGACTTCACTACATGTATCCGACCCTACTATTGTAGAATCTGGTTGGCGGCAGACGCCTCATGATGGCATGACTGACTTGTGCTGCTGTCGTTCTTGTTCAGCGCTTTCCAGGTGGGTCCTCCTCACAACAACAGGAAACACTACCTGATCCATTTGAGCCATTGTCGCAGCTATGCTTTCAACCCTCCTCGTTCAGGATTTCCCTCTTTTTTGCTTAGCCTCTACTTTGCCAACCATGGTGTCTTTTTTTCAGGGACTGGTCTTTCATGAAAGACCAAAATATACACAATACAGGAGACTTTCTAACTACCCTGACTTCTGAGGAGCATTCTGACTATACATCTTCTTTGGAATTTTATTATTTTTATTGTGAATTAGATGAGATGTACATTTCAAGTTAATTTTGTATTACATAACTTAAGTTACTTAGCAAGTTCCCAGTGGTTTCTCTTCCTCTCGCCCTTTGACTTCTTTCCTCCTTCTTGTGATCTTTCCGTGAATCCAACATAACAGCTATCTACCCTCTAGCCCAATGGTTCTCAACCTTCCTCATGCTGCGACCCCAAAATATAGGTCATCATGTTGTGATCCCCAACCATTAAATTATTTTCATTGATAGCTCATTACTGTAATTTTGATACTATGATGAATAGGATAGCCCCTGTGAAAGGGTCATTTGCCCTGTAAAGGGGTCATGACCAACATGTTGAGAACTGCTGCAGCCTATTCCTTCATCTCGCCTCCCTTGTCCTTCCCCATTTGCTACTCACCACAGCCTGTTTTCTTTGGTATGAATACTTTTTCATAGTGGTCTCATACAATATTTACCCTTTTGAGGTTGATTAATTTCACTCAGCATACAGTCACTGTGTCCATTACTTCCACAAGGTACTTTGTGATTTCATTTTTATTTTGTAGCCTTGCTATTACCATTGAGCCTGTACACAACAATTTACTTTATTTGTTCTTTGGGTGGACACCTAGATTGATTTCATCTTTTTTGCTATTGTGACCTATGCTGCTATGAACATGGCTGCACATCTTTGCTAATTTTATGGCTTTTATTCTTTAGGGTCCATACTCAGCAAAAGGATTCCTTGGTCATAGGGACTTTCTATTGCCAATTATTTGAGGCAATAAGATATCACTTTCCACAGAAGTTGTAAGTTGTACATTTGCAGAGTGCCACCAGCGGTATATGAGAGTTCCAACCTCTCTGTACTTTTGATAGCATTTGTTTTTTCCTCTAGATGGGGTATCATTGTTTTGATTTGAGCATCTCAGCTGGATTGTGAGCATCTCTTCATGTTTCTTGGCTATCTGGAGTCTTCTTTGGGGAACTGTCTGTTCGTATGCTTTCATAATTTTTAAATTGGACCATTCAACTTTTTCTTGTTGAGGTATTATCATATTGTGAGGGATTAAGAGATCAGTCCCTTGCATGTGGGCCAAAAAATGCCCCCCAAGCTGTGGGCTCTCTCGTAATTTCTTTGATGAAGCCTTCTGAAGCATCTTAATGTGGCTTTCTAAGCTCTTATGCTTTGTAAACTCCAAGGAACAGTTTAGCAGATGCTGTTTGCCACTCTTCTCATTATGAGTGGCGTCCCATTAACGAATGGTGCTAAACAAAAATCTTTATTCCATTCACAAGAATAAGTAGACTCTCGATTAAGGAAGCAGTTCTTTTCCCATCTTACTTTGAAGGCTTTCGGACCTGATGGGCTTAGCTTCTGGCACTATATCTAATAAAATTCTCCTGCTATTCATAGTTTTCAGTGGTTAATCTCTCAGAAGTGGACAGCCTGTTCCTTCTTGGTCTGGTAGCTTTGCTGAAAACTATTTACCTTGAATGCCCCTGCTGATATTTTAAGTACCGATGGTATAGTTTTCATCAAGGAAACCATATGCAAGCCACCACAGTAAAGCAAACAGACAGATGAGTAGTGGTGATTAAAGGAATCATTCATATAAATTCTATGGATAATGCTAGGGTGACAATTTTATAGTCATATCTATTAATCTTATATGGTATTCTAATGCGAGTGTACCAATAAGAGCTCTCTCCTCTGTATCTCATATCTTTTGATATTTTGCTTTCGTCATCTCCACTGGTTATGGCTTTCATAATAAGCAAACCATCTGTAGATAAATAAAGAAGATGTGATATATCTTTAATGTATTCAAAAATGTTTAGAATTGGGTGCTAAATTGAAGGATGTGGTAGAAAAAAGTATAAGCCAGGAAAGATTGGCCACTAAAAACTGGTACCCAAGTCTTGTCACCCATCATAATCACGGAAAATTTTTATGGAAATTTTTGATACAGGGTCACTGGTCTTTCCTGCTGCCTTCTGATAGCATGCACAATCTGTGTTACTTGACCTAGAATGATTTCCAGGCAAGGACTGGCTTAATTGCATAATGTGTTCTGACCTAAAATCATCTAAGAAAAATTTAGATCAGAGTTCGAGATCACAGCAGCACAGAACTAGAAGACAAAATATCTCTTCCTCTCTTAAGTCTTCATGCACAAAGATAGGGCATAACTTTCCCTCTTGAGATTACCTTAAGTCGAAGATTTTCAAAAGCTGGACATCTGCAAGTGAGAAATATCCACTTAAACACACTAAAACTGTTTGTCACAGTGTGTGCTTGCTTTGGTTCTTCAATTACATAAGAAGCTTTAAAAGACTATCATTTATAATACTTCTTATTTGTTTCTCCAAAAGCCTACCATTATGCATTTTATGTTTGCCCTGGTACAGGAAAATTAAATAACTGAATAGGAAAAATGGAAAACCATACCAAGTTGGGTTTTTGCTTCCTCCTTCCACCATTACTTCTATTTGAGAACCATCATATTTTGAAAATAAGTCAAAGATAAAAATGGAGTTATTTTTAAGTATTTGACTTGAATACATTTCAAAAGGAGGATCAAGTCTCAGTGCAAAATTATTTTTGCTCATCTAGAGAAACTGATGAAGAAAATTCACATTCCTGACAGCTAGGAGAGAAATTATGGAAAAGTCTAATTACAACTCTATGGGTTGTTCAATTCCTTTATGATATAACAGAAAATACCATTTCATGCTCAAATGCAGGCTTTGCTTCACAACTAGCAAATTGATGAAACATACACACACTCAAGTATCTTCTCTCTACCATCATAGAGAGGAAATGATAAACTTATAAAGAACTAGAGGTGCTGCTGTGGGATGCAGTGATAAGCAAAGGAGAAAAGTGGCCTTCCCAAAACATGTCTTTTACTGCTCCCAAACACACCTGGGCTGGTCTTATCCAAAGTCACTTCCCTCTGCTACTCTAAGAAGTCAGAGAAACAGCATAAATACTGACTCCTAATTGTAGCTGTGTCCAACATATATATTTGGAAAGGCAGAATCCTTGTTCTAGAAATCCTCGCTGCTACCTATATCCTCTTTTTCCAGCACTCTGGACTCCGCACAAGAACAACAATAAATCCAGGAAACTGCTGAAATGAGGAATTCTAATGCAGAAGCTATGGAATTATATCAACATAGTTAGATTCAGGTGGCAGAATACTTTTGCAGTGACTTGATTGTGTGATGATCGAATTCAGGTTCAGATATCAAGAAATAGGGTTGAAACTTGATTGAGAGTTTATATGGATGTGTCTATGTGTCTCTGTGCATTTGTAAATCCCTCTCCCCCAAAGGATTTGTTGCTACACATAAGTAAAAATAACAGGTCAAGCTTGGTTAAAGCAGGAATATATTTCGATGCTTCTGTTACTATTTGTGTCAGTCCAGGTAGACTAGAGGAACAAATTTCAAAGCCATGCATACGGATATAAGGAATGGGTTTATATTCAAGGGGAACAGGACATTGAGAAAACATCCCAGCCCAGTCCAGATCAAAGTCATAAGTCCGATATTAACCCATATACCTGAAATCGGTGCATAAAGTCTCCTTCTGACTCACGAAGTCACAGGTCAGTGGGTACAGAGTCCTGGCACCGACAGGGGTCTCCCCATGGCTCCTCGCTTCCAGGGCTCAGGGTCCATCAACAGCATACCGTGGTGGCAGAAGCAACTCATCGCTGAAAGAGGCCTCCATGTGGCTGCCCCAGCCTCAGAGGTCCGGCTCCATCAGGGCATAGCCATGTGGTTTCTCCACCAGCTACTGCAGCCTCCCAGATGCCGTCATTCTGTGTTGCCTGTGATTAATCATCCCTGAAACTAACTCCCAACAACTGGGGATGATAGCTTCTCATCTTCACGAGGGAAATATCGTGAGATTTCCCAGGAGACTCAGGTGAAAGCCATGCCCACATAGAGGCCTCATCGGCAACTCAATGGTTATCTCCAGATTAACAGGCTAGACTCCACCCCTACATTTCAATCATAAAATTAACATAAGCACATGACTGCTACACTATTATTTCTGTGAACACTTTGCTTTCTAAATACATAGGGTGCTTGATATATGTTCAATTGTGGATTAGCTGGGAATTGACATAGCAGATCATTATAACATTAAACACCAAACAATGAAAAGTCTCACTGCCTTGTTTGCCTTCTACCCCTTATTTGCCCATCTTCGTCTTGTAGGGTGCTATCTTCCACTTCACCCAGAATAATACCCGTCTACTGCTAACCTATTACTCTTTTTCTATTTCTCCTCCCACTCCTAGAAAGTTTCTTTCTTTTGATATAAGTGCTTTTATTGATTTCCTATCTAATCTATTTTTATCTTATAATTGATCATCATCGCTTGTTTGTTAATTTCTTAGCATGATGACTTGTGTGTTGCTATGAAGCTGGAAGTCATGTCCCTGGTATTTGAAATGGCAGCAAAGTCACCCAAAATGAACAGGTTTGAATGGAGCTTCAGGACTAAGAACAGTGTATGAATTAAGAATTTAAGAAATTAGAAGTGGCCAAAAATGAAATATAACACATAAACATTGATATCCTAAACTGAAATGAACAGGTATGGCCATTTCGTATCAGAAAATCATGTGATTTAGTAGGCAGGGAATAAATAACCAAGAGACACGTTATCAAGAAGGATATTGCAAAATTCTTTATATGATAGAATTATGTCTATCTGCCTTCAAGAAATCTAATCAATTCAACTATTATTAAAATTTGTGCACCAACCACCACAGTTAATAATGAAGAAAATGAAAAATTCTACTAACGACTTCAGTCTAAAACTGAGCAAACATGCAATCAAGATGCATTGATATTTATTTGTGATTGGAATGCAAATGTTGCAAAAAAGAAGAAAGAGCAACACTAGGAAAATGTCAGTCAATAATAGAAATAAAGATAGAATGATAGACTTTTGCAAAACCAGTGACTTGTTCATCACAAATATCTTTATTCATTAAGAGGTGACTCCATACATTGAGTTCTCCAGATGGAATACACAGAACTCAAATTGAATACATCTGTGGGAAGAGAAGCTGGGGAGTTTCAAAATCAGGAGTGGGGCTGGCTGTGGACATGACAATTACTCATATATAAGTTCAGATTAAAGCTAAAGAAAATTAAAACAAGCTCACTAGAGCCAAAATAAAACCTTGAGTCTACTCTCCACCTGAATTTCAAAAAGATTTCAAGAATAGTTTTGACTTATTGAACTTTAATGACAGAAGACCTGGTGAGCTATGGGAGGCCATCAGGAACATCATTCATGAAGAAAGCAAATGTCATTTAAAAAAAACAGGAAAGAAAGACCAGATATGAGAAGAGATTATGAAATTTGATATTAATCATAGAGAAACTAAAACAAATGGAAGAATCTATCATCAAAGAGCCAAATAGAAATTTCAAAGGCAGCTCGAAAAGACAGCGCCAAGTACGTAGAGATGAATGGAAATTCCAGAACATGTCATTGGGCTCCTGTGGGATCTATACATGGATCAAGAGATAGTCGTACAGACAGAACAAGGTAATATTGCATGATTTAAAGAGCAGGTCCATCTCACCACCCTTATTGAATATTTGTTCATCAAATCATCAGAGAAGTTGGATTATATGAAGAAGAACGTGACATCAGGATTGGAGGAAGACTTATTAACAACCTAGAATATGCAGATGGTACAACCTTTTTTGCTGAAAGTGAGGAGAAATTGAAGCACTTGCTGCTGATGATCAAGGACTGCAATCTTTAGTATGGATTATGATTCAGTGTGAAGAAGACAATACTCCTGACAGTGGGACCAATAGCTAATCATTTCTCCATAAAAATGGAGAAAAGGTTGAAGTTGTCAAGCCTTTTGTCTAACTTAGAGCCACAATCAAAGTTCATAGAAGGAGCCGTCAAGAGATCAAATGATGGATTGCGTTGGGTAAACCCACTGCACTAGAGCTCTTCAGAGTTTAAGGATGCTATTTTAAGGACTAAAGTGTTCCTGATCTAAACTTAAGGGACTTTCATATGCTCTTGAATATTTGACAATGAATAAAGAAGACGAAAGTAGAATGGATACATTTGAATTTTGGTACTGACAAGGAATATTAAAAGTGGCATGGATTGCAAAAAGACTCTGTCTTGGAAAAAGTACATCCAGAAGGTTTCTTAGAGGCCAGAGGATGAGACTTTGCTGTGCTTTGGACATGTTATCAGGAGACATAAGTCCCTGCAGAAGGAAATCATGTTCAGCAAGGTGAAGGTCAGAAAGGGAGAGGCAAGCCCTCAAATAAATGGTCTCCAACAATGAAAACGTGCAAAGGCACAATTATGAGATGGTGCACAGGTAGTCCTGGGTTAGATATAGCTACAAGACACCTAACAACAACATGATTGATGAACTTCAGTCAGCACAATGTCTTCCAAATCCATTCATGCCAGGAAGTGTTTCAGAATTTCATTGTCATTCTTTCATTATGCAGACTATTCATCATTTTATTGGGAGCTTATACAAATAGCATAACATTCTGTATTATTATTAT
The DNA here is from genome assembly GCA_004026705.1 of Nesogale talazaci. NCBI lineage: Eukaryota > Metazoa > Chordata > Mammalia > Afrosoricida > Tenrecidae > Nesogale > Nesogale talazaci. Next base: position 7,332 of record PVJH01022176.1, on the reverse strand, counting down.
TATTTAGCCATATCTTACCCCATCCAATATATCCAGTCACTTACAATTTTGTTATTTGCTCCCTTCAAGTGAGTTATATATTCATCATTCTTATCAGCTTTCACCCCACCCCCCTTTTCCAATAATCTCAGGGAATCATTCCTCATGTTGTGGTCTCCAAAGGGTCATTTATCTTGGCATTTCTTCATCTAACAATCTTAATTATATACATGAACCTGTGTAGGTCTAACACTATTAATGGGATGAAATGTACACCTTAATAGTAAGAAGAAGTAATATTAAAGAACCCACGAATGGTTATGTGTTTTATCAGTGCTATACTGAAGCCTGAATTACACACACACACACACACACACACACACACACACACACACATACACACACACACACACACACACAGCTAAAGCTAATTTTTATTTGAAATTCACTTCCTCCCCCTAGTCCATGTCCCCAAACTTCTTCAAAAACTGTTACTGTAATTACTAAGAACAATGATCATTCTTTTTACTAGTTGAGTGCTTTAAAGCTTACCACACATATTTTTACATGCTGTATATCTTTTCATGGTGTCTGAGTGACTCGATGGCTAAACACTTAGATGCTAGTAAAACAATTGGGATTTTAAGCCCACTAGCTATTTTGAGCAATTAAAAAGAAAACCTGTTGTTCTACTCTTGTAAAGATTGCAATCTAGGAAATTCTATGGGTTGTTCTACTCTGACCAGGGCACTATAAGTTAGAATCAACATGATGGAACAATACAGCATCATATATGAATGTCTTGACACAGTGAGAAGTTTACGGAGAAGGTTTTATCTCCATTTCCTAAGTTGAGAATATTGAATAATTAACAAAGGAACGTGACTTCAAATTCATATTTTTTTTAAATTCCCAGTCTGCTGATTTAATACATAAAGAGTAATCACAATGTTACATGCATAGTAAGTACACAAGAAAAGGCAGGCAATCAGTAGTAGTCTTAATGTTTATGAATATTTTATAACACTCCTTTAAGCATCAGGAGTAAAAGAATCTTGCCTGGAAGAAGTGAATTCTGACTTTCTTTTCTCCTAAAATTTCTTTTAGAACACTACTTTTAAGACTTACAAAATAGAAGAAAGTGTTCATTCTTCTCAAGGAAAGACATATACTAGTCATATCGATTGCTTCGCAGTAGTCTCTGAATGAATTTTGTTACTGTCCAAGGGAAGCCTAATAAGAGAGAGCTTGACGATTTTCTCTCCTGCTAAACCAAGGCTTGCATTTTCCCACTAGGATTCCTCTTTCACCTCAACTGCACAGAACATCTGGAAGCCAGAGGTTCTGTTGTTATGTGAGATGGCAATCTGCTGCAATTGTCTGCATTCTTTCACAAACAACCCCTTGGGAAGCCTCAATTGCAATTTGAATGACACAGATGCTTGAAAAAGAAGGATCATTGCAACAATGGAATAAAGAAAGGAAGGAAAAAATGGGTGCAGTTGACTGTTCAGCAAGTCATTTGCATTCTGCAAACTGAATGATGCTCTGTGATCAGCAGTTAATATTTATACATGCTGACGTGCAAAGATTAGACATGAAATCTCCAGCGAACCAAGAAACAGTTAAAATCTCAACTGGGTTAGGTCACTGTGATTCTTTGGGAACTTCATTCTGGGACTTCAATTTGTGTTGCCAATATAATTTCGATGGTCCTTATTTATGAAATTAATTCTTGAAGAAATATATAAATAACATGCACTGAACCTATTGGGAGCCCCAGTGACACTGTGGGTTTGGTGGTGGGCTGCTAACCACTCTGGTTTGTCAGGAGAAAATGTGACTGGGTTGTTGGGGGGGGGGGGGGGGGGGGGGGGTCGGTATCTGCAGTGAGGGTAGTTTGATACCAGAGCTCTCAGCCCAAGAAAGATGAGGCTTTTTACTCCCATGAAGACTATGAAGACTAATTTCCCATGTGAGTGGTTCTTCTCTGCCCTATACAGTTGAATAGGCACTTTAATTAGTTTTGGGTTTGGGAGCTGCTTCACCAATCATAATCTCCTTCTCCAGAGACTGGGATCTCCTAACAACATGACCAAAGTATGCGAAGTGAATTCATGGCTTCTAATGAGCATTCTAACTGTTCTTCCTCCAAGACAAATTTGTTTGTTTTTCTGGTAGCCCATAGTACTTCCAATATTCTTTGCTCGCAACATAATTCAAATGCACCAATGCTTCTCTAGTCTTCCTTATGCTTATGTGTTGTGTATCTATCACCTGCCTACAAAGCATTTGACTTCACCTGCTTGGGGCAGGTAAACTTTAGTTCAATAAGGGACATCTCTGCTCTTTTAACACCAGGCCACCATTGAAATAGACAAACTCTTATCACCGCATTTAAGCTGAACTGTCCCAGAACACTTTACCTACAGAGTATTGTCCTGTCCCCTGGACTTTCCTCCAGCCGGTCTGAGAGGATCTGTTTTAACAACACAATGGAATTCAGATTTGTAAGTGTCCTTAGGGCAATTCTTCTTTAAACTTTCCCTTTCCCCTTGTCAAGAGATTCTGTAAGTCTCTCTCAGAGATAGGAATGTTCATTTCCTACTCCTGCTAGGAGGGCAAGCTAGAGAAGACATCCAGGAATGGAGTCATAAAACAAGGCATCTTAAAAGCTTTCTGTATTCTACACTCCCTGCATAATATATACGAGGCTTGGGCAGGGAAGAGGGGGATGCAGTCTGGAGAGTAATTACCTTTTAGCATTCCCACTGCAGCCCGGGCTAGCCTGAAATAAAATAAAGACTTCAATAATTCTAATTGGACATTGTAGTGGACTTCCTTTATCCAAGCCCGCAATACAGTGGATTATGAGTTGGCCTGCTGATCACAAGGTCTTCAGGTCAAAACCATTAGCAGCTTCACTGAAGAGGAAACTGTTAGGTTTCTCAAGAAGAGCTCTATATCTCCATCCTCGCCTTGCAAGAAAGAATTCACGCCAAAGCCTGGGTTGTGATCCAAGCGAGTTTTATGAAAACTAGAAGTTTCAGGCTTACTCAGGCACCCACCATTCCCCAACCCTGTCTGCCTGCCAGAAAGCGCCTTGGGAGACGTCACTGTAGACAGCAGCCAGGCTGTACTATGTTGTACCACAGCTGTTGGGAAGACACCAGCCAGAATCAAACCTTCAGCCTTTTTCCATCTTCATCCAGGAGGCGTGGTTGAAGACCCCATTGGCTGAATTGAATCCACCTGGCCTAGGTGGGCCAGTCCAGGTGTAGCCCTCCGGGTCGGAAGCTCAAACCTCTAAGCATGTGCTATGGAGGATGCACTGCTCCCAATACTATTCTACCTAGCAAAACTTTCTACACTCTCGAAAAGTTGTACAGTTCTAGAAACCCACAGAAGGAGCTAGTTCAACTCTTTTATAGGGTTGGATGAGAATTGACTCGAACTACCCTGATGCTTTCAATTAACCAGCAGATTTTGGCTTCTGTATTTTCTCACTTATAGTTAATTATTTTTGAGTTGGTTTTTCCCTGCACGGAGTGACTGATTTTTGAAATCATAATAGCAGGCCATCCTTCCCCACCCCAGGGGCTACATAGTTTGGCTGAAGAAGGCCCACGGCTCATTTGCTAACCTGCTGACTCTCGCTTTTTTCTTTTTCCATTGATTAAGCTTGCTGTTTCCACATTAGTTTTGCTGGATTCAGAATTGTGGTGGGTTGCTGCCCATGCCCATAACAAATACTGGTGGGCAGTTCCCTCGCTGTTCATGCCCCTAAGTGACCGGATTTAAGCGGGACACCATTTATCAGGGCTGAGGGTAGCGGTGGGGGAGTGTTCTTCATTAAAAATTTGGTCTATATGGAGCAATAAAAATGTTCATAGAGGGCTGAGCCCCGGTGGCATAGTGGTTGTGCGCAGGAATGCGGCCCACTGGGATGGAGGTTCGATTCCAGCTCCGCGGAGCAAAGGCTGGGCTCCTACTCCCACCACCTGAGGGCAGTGATGCCCCCCCAAAAAACAAACAAACAAAATGTTCATAGAATGCAAAAATAGTACTATAATACAATGTTCATAGAACGCAAAAATAGTATTGTAATATATTTGTTTTAATTTCAAAACACTGCAGGACCTTATTAAACTTTTTAAAAGTGGGACCTCTGGTCACCTTACAGAATGTGCTGTTGTGACTGGATTCGAGAAATCGTCCTGCCTGTTCTTGGTTTATTCCTCCTTAAACAGGAGTTTGAGAGCTGGAGACTGAGATTTTGAATGCCAGCTGACTCTCACCACCACCTCCAATAAAGCTTTTCCTTTGATCTGTTGGGTCACTCGACTGAGGGTCAGGATGTTGTCCTGCAAAGGATCCCACAGAGGACATAGGGAAGGAATCATGTAACCATGAGACACCTATAAAGATCTCAAACTGAGAATATCCGTATGAAGGCCCGTGAACCAGATGGGAAGTACACCTGGGTGGTCCAAATTAGACCCTGGCTCAAGGCTTCACGCAGGTGGGCTCAAACCAGACAACGGAGTCAAACAATACCACCAATCATGCCTCCCCAGGCAGTGGCTCGAAAAATCCTGATTGCGGGAAGCCTGCCCTCTTTTGACCCGGTTCCTGGTCAGAGGTAGGTGGGAGGGTGGGGTACTCATGTGCTGTCTAGGCAATCCCCGCTTGGGGCCTGCATGCGGCACACATGTGCTCACTCTGGACCTTCCAGGGGCCCAAAGCCTTTCTTGCCCCCGCACTCTGACCCCACTGCTGAATGGCTCTGTGTCCACCTGCCCCCTGCTCCTTTGAGTTCTTGGTGGCTGGGATTCCTCCACCTACCCTCTCAAGTTCTGCCCAGGTGGATGCTCTTTCACACATGGTTGCTTATGCCCAGCTGGGAATCCCTTTGAGACTATGAAACCTGAAACTTGCCCTCTCTCTTAAACACCACTTGCCTTACACAATAAGGTTCAGTGTGAATTATTTCATTGTGTGAAGCCGTGAGCTGAGGTATCCCCCACATGAGAAACCTAACATCCTTCATGGTGTGGTTCTGATTAATCTCATGACCTCAAGATAACATTTTCAATATCAGCAATTCTGATCTTCTGGCTATGCAGCAGATTTGCCAAAGGGATATATATATATATATATATATTTTAATTTCTTCATTTCTGTTTCCAGGAAAAATGATTGTGGGTCCAAGTAAAATGAAATCCTTGACAACCTCAACCTTTTCTTTGTCATGATGTTATCTATTGAACCTGTTGTTGGAATTTTGTTTTCTTTACCTGGAGTTTAAACTGTAGAAGAAACTATATCTCTGATGTTCATCAAGGAGTAATTCACATACTCTTCCTTTTTAGCAAGCGGGGTTGTGTTATCTGCACGTTTCAGGTTGTTAATGAATCTTCCTCAAATTCTAATACTCTATTGTACCGCATGTAGTCCAGCTTTTCTAATTTCCTACTCAGCATGCAGATTGGATATGTATAGTAAAAATGTTGCCAGGGAAAAAGGATCTGGAATATCTGTCACTGTTTTCGCCAAAGACAGAGACCAGGTTGATCTGAAAAGCTCTAAGTTTTTTTCTGCAGCCCCTAAACAAAGGGAAACATGTGGTTTGCTTCTTGAAGCTAGTTCAAAGATGGAAAGCATGTTATGTTCTGTAAAATCAAGTAAAGTACCTAAAATAAAACTTTGTACACTGTGGCAGTCATGTAACCTCTCATGTCAATTTCCAGGACTGAGAGTATAGGGGAGGAGTCTAGCCTGTCAATCTGGAGGTGGCCAATGAGACCTCTGTGTGGGCATGGCTTTCTCCTGAGAATTCAGGGAAATCCAGCTATATTTTCCCCTTGGAGGTGAGCGATTTATGACTCAGTCCCTTGCAAACAATCTACTGACAAGAAGTAAGACTGACTCCCTGTGAGACATCCCTGAGGAGACAACACATGGGCTTAACCTGATGGAACCAGACCTCTGAAGCTGGAAAAGCCACTCAGAGACTCCGGCAATGCTGAGATGCTCAAGAAGTCACAGAGAGGCCCCTGTCAGTGCTGAGATGCTTTTACGACCACTGGATGCACAAGACTCTACACCCTCTGGCCTGTGATTTTCCTGGCATTATTGCTTGGGCCTTGTGAATCTGAAGACTTTATAGACTGTGATCAGACATATGAGCTAATATCAGACCTGTGGGCTTGGAATAAATTGCATTGGGCTGCTTTCTCAATGTTCCATTCCTCTTGTATAAACCTCTCCCTTATATCCATACTTGTGTCTATGAATTTGTTTCTTTGATCTACCCAGACTAACACATACATGAAAATAAAGCTATATACCTTAAACTATGTAACAAAAGAACAAATATAGATTTTATACGGGTCCTAGAAGTTAATTAGCAGGTCTTACTTACACTGATCAGAGGAAATCAAGTGATGTGAGCAGGCTTAGCTGAACAAAAAAATACCATTCTCTAGGGGCTTTTCAGACCAACAAATGATATTTACATTTCTCCAGGGGTTTTCAGACTGCGGCCAGGCCCTGCAGTCTCATGCTCTACTGTTTATCTAAATGGTGTTGCTTGCCAACTTACTGAATTAAAACAAGGCTATGGATTCCATGTAAAAGAGAGTTTTACTATAAGCGAGGAGATTGTTAAATTTTGGATGTTTAAAAAATTAATGTTACATTATGTTCTCGATCTTGTTCTTTGTAATGCACCTCTTTCTTCTTTAACAATTTCCTTCTTTTATATGTGTACAGATTTCCCATGTTTATGAGTGAAATGTCCCGGAATTCTCAGTTTTTGCAATGCTACCCACAGTGTGTTCAAGCCACAGTTGAATGGTTTTTTATAGTCAATGAAGTAGAAGTTTGCAAAAGAGATCTTTCCTTTTTTTGTCATGAAAAACTTAACCCAAAATATCTTAAATAGTAACCCTAATTTATTTTTGTATGCAATTGTATAATTCACTGATGAATTTGTCCAAAGATATTGCTAGGTTCAATGACTGTTATATAGATATTGTTTCCCAGTCATTCATCCATATGTTCCTATGCTTTTACTATTTTAGCAGAATTTCTCAAATTTCTGAACTCTGAACTTGAATACACAGAAATAAGTAGTTTAGTAAATGGATAGTTAGGTTTATTGTGCCAATCTGACCAATAGCAACATGTGGGCAGAGATTAATCAAGTTACAGCTTGAGCAAAAGGTCCATCTCTCTTGCTGTTTGGTGATAGACCATCGTGCTCCTGCTTTAGCTAGTTCTCCGCCTCAACCTATACACTAAACTACCTGTGGGGCAAGCTAATCATGGATCCAATCGCTAAAGCATGAG
>PVJH01022175.1:0-37167 GCA_004026705.1 Nesogale talazaci | reverse complement strand
TTTTAATGTGGGGGGAAAAATAAATAAAAGCCTGAATGTCTCATAGAAAATCTTCCCAAAACACCCATAGATATTAACAGATACTAGCTCATACATGAAATAATGAGATCTTATGAAATTATTGGACCAACAGACTGTTTTACCTTTTTACTCAAGACAACAAAATTGTGTTTTGAAAGTGCTGCTAAATATGGATGCCAACAGTGTTTTTCTCCTGCAAAGTACCCAAGCCTGTCATAAGTGGTCTGTAGAGGGAGGGGAGCCTGTGTCTGATCGAGTGTGACGGCTTTATGATTAGGGGAAACAAATACCTATATATTTTCTTCCAAAGATGCGTTCTATGGGGTGACCACAAAATCTAGAAGCAGAGATAATACTTTTTTCTTGCACATGGTAATGTCATATACCAATAAACAATTTATTGAGTTGTCTGTTCTCCAGACTTGGTGGCCACTTTGTACCATTCTTGCTCTCCTCTGGGAAGGACAATGAACTATTCCTGTTGCCTTAAAGATTCATATCCGCACTATCACACCCCGCCTGCTCCGCAAGTTACATCTTCGTGTACCATGGCTGTCTTCTGGGAGAGTCCTTTAGTGGTCTGAGGAGTGACTTCTGTCCAACCCTGCCTGTCGATAAAGGAACAACATTAGAAAGTCTGTTTCAGCACGCTTCTGTGAAATTATATCCCAGCTTTCTGAAGGTGTCACACTGAATCCCCCTGAGCCCCGTGCCCTCTTGCTTCTCTATGGTAACGAGGCCTTTTCTCTTACAAACCCTACCCAGAGTCTTGGCAGTTCCTCTCCTCTTGCCCCTTCGTGTGGATGTTCTTGGCTGTCCGGATAGCTGCCTGAACATAGAGCTGCCTCCTCACCTTCCCATAGAAAAGGGAGAGTATTTTTCATTTCTTTTTCAGTTGTAAGCAATTAAACCGAGCAGCCCAGAGCTTCATAGTGCACACATGGCAGTGCTGTGGAGCACTGTATGAGAGAGCTGTGTTTCCACGCCAGTCGGCGAGGATAAGGTAGGAATCCCCCAGGAGAGTCCTGTCCAGGTTTCCTGGGGACCAGACGTGGAGAAAAACCAATCTGAGAAGATTACACAATGTCGAGTCGCACCGCCTTGGAGAAGACTATTTCCAAACACAAATTAAGAGAGTTTTAAGGTTATTATATGGCTAATTCAAGAGAGACAAGTATGTGTTTTCGAAGCAGAAAACATTTCAAACCACTTTTCTTCACATTGTTTATGTTTTGACCTTCCGGGATAGTCATGGTGTTTATAGTTTTATAAAGAGGTACGGGAAGTCGGCCCCTAATTCTGTGCTCGGGATTCCACCACCCTTCCATCCACCTTGCACTGCCCCCACCCAAGATGAACAGATACTGTCACCAGTGTTGGGGTCACTTGTGTGTCCTAGCAGTGCTTGTTGTTGCCAGATTGTCGGAGGCTGAGGGTCCTCTGCTAGGTGAGCCCAGTAGTAGACAAGCACCTTTCTGGGGTCTTTGAGCAGTGTTCCTTGTTTCATGGGCAATAAGAACATGGTAGTTTATCTCCCCCCAACAAATGCTCTGTTGTCCCATAAGTGATTTGGGGGAAAACTAAAGTTATCTTGAAAAACACATTGACAAATAAAAAATGAGAGGGACAGCTTTCCCTGGGTTTTTCTTCTACCCCCGTGCAAGTTACTTGTTGACATTTAGGCAGAAGGATATCTGAGGTGTCTCACATTCTGTGGTTCTAGCCAACTCTTCATTCAACCTCGTTATCATCATTACAGCTTTTCTACTGACATAGAACTCAAAATGCTGTTGTGCTTAATGCCCTTTAGCAAACACTAAAGCAGACTTCCTGTAATCACCATTTATGGTGAGTTGCTGGGTGATCTGTGTGGTCTAGGAACTTTATGCACATGTGATTCAGCTTTTTAAGCACCCTGTGAAATAAGCTTGTTTATAAATAAAGACAGTCTGGATTAGAGAGGTGAAACATCTTGCCTTGTATCCTGTTGCCAGTGTACAGTGTAGAGGGCACTCATACCCAGGCCTTCCTGATAGGAAGTCTGGGTTGGTTTTTGGGAGTCAACTTCCAATCTTGTCCCAAACAACCCAGGACCCTAAGGGCTGTTGTGCGTGTAGTCACCTGTTCATGAGACTGCCTTGTTTGTTTCTTTGCGGAAGCAAAGAAAGCTGCTGGTAGGGGGATCGGCATCACACATTACTAAATAGGGGCAGCCATGGTAGACTTGCTGATCTGTGGAGGAGGCAAGATCCTGCGGTCCACCTACCCTTTGGGCAGTCATTGCTTTGTGTCCAGAAGGGGCCTTGAACCTTGAGCCATCTCTACCTGCTCTGCCGCTGACGTGTAGCCCAGGAACCACACAGACACCACTCATTTTCTTCCCACCCGCACCCCCGGACAAGGCCCTTTCTGATAAACGAATCCTTCCTAAGTGCTAGTAGGTGAACAAAGGGCCTTTCTAACTTAGGCCCTTCCTTGGCTTGCTACAGCCTTCTTTATGTTCTAGCATTCTGCATGCCACATCTGGACATCTTGAGTCCCACAGTAGTGCTGATTTCCATGCGGTAGTTTCATTTCATTGTGGCATAGTGGTAGGGATCGGCTTCCTACGCTGTCCTCCTTCCACCCTCCATGGAAACCCCAAGCCCAATGCCATCCAGTCACGGTAGTGGGGCACGAGTTGGGCAGCTAACCCCACGGCCAGCCATTTGAACCCCCAGCCCCTCTGCAGGAGAAGGTAACCATGGGAAGGCATCACGGCAGCTCTGTTTTGTCCAGTGAGGCCTCTGCAGCTCTCTAGACCAGCCCGACTCCTGCTTCCCCCGGAGGAAGGATTCTTTCAAGAAGTTGCTTCGGGGGCTTGTCTGACAATTTTAATATCTCACTGAGATGAGTCCGTTTTTAAAAGAAGCCTGCACAAACCCATAAATCCAACTTTTGTACAGTGTCATTCACAGAAACCTGAGTTTGATGTCTGAGCAAAAAGCAAGGACTGCCTTCCTCTATCAAGCTCGGAGAGAAAGGAGCAAGGAAACAAAGAGAAACATTCCGATGCAAACCCGAAAGAGACCCCATGCTTCCAAATGCTTTCCTTTGTCAGGCAGTCCATATTCTCTCTGCGAATCCGGAATGCTCAGTACCTCGTAGTCTCTTTGGTGTCTCTAAAGAAGAACCCAGAATTGGAGACTGGTCTGGCCATAAGCTACCATCCTTTCCTTTCACAACCGACCCAGCCTGTTTTCCCAATGATAATATGTGCAAGACCCCAACGTCAGGAAATTGAAATTATCAACAATGAAAATGAAACTGCTTCCTGTGTCTGCTAAGGCATCATTAAAGTTGTTCATCAACACCATACCTTATCTGTTATCTTTATTTAAACAAATGGCAGAATTCTTGCCAAAATAAATACTGTTATCTGTGAACTTCAGGGATACCCCCAAGTTGACCATCATTGTGTATGTGCATGTGTATGGTATGTGTTCCAGTAACATATTTTTTAAAGGATGAAAATACTTGTGTAGAATGGGCATGAATTCTTATCATCGGTAATAAAGGCTATTCCAGGAAGAGCACAGTCATCCTTACCGTGAAACGTTAAATAACCTGCTTTAACCTTTTATGAAGAAGCCATCTCTCCTGAAGAGAATGTTCAAGATTCTGGAGTTGGTGTGGGTCTGACTATTTGATAAAATCTCATTTTAAAAGCGTTAGCTGCAGAGTCAGAAGTTTACTAAGTGAAAATTATTTTGTATTGAACTTTAAGAAGAATAAAAGAGAAGTAATGCGAAAGCAGGCCGCCTGTATGTGAGTTTCAAGGATGGTAGGTCTTGGAGGGCTTTTCTAGTTTTATGAGAATTCGTACTACTGATTTTTGTATGCTCTAACTTTTGAAATGAGCAGGTCTCGGGGGAACCTGTTGGGGTACAATGGCATTTCACTGTGATCCCGCTCCAGCCCTGATCTGTTCGTGAACCCAACCGTGACTTGTCTCTCTGGTTTACTGTCTCGTGAGAAGCTGAGGATTTCCAGTTGTCTTGTGTTTACCATGAGCTGGAGTGTTCTCCCTCCGTGCCACGGTTGCCAACCCTTTGGGTTTTTAACGTGCTTATTAATGCGGTCTGCCACACCCGGCAGTCATCTGTGTATGCCACCCTAATGGTTAATTATACTTTCCATTCTTTGTGATGATCCCGTGTGAAGGTGGATTCCTACTTTTCAAATTGATAAAAATAAACGTTTTTTTTTCTTTTCTGCTTATTACCAGTGAATTGATTTCATGCTCACGGCACCACGTTTCATATTTTGCACATTTATGTCACGCTGCAGCCATGACCTCAGCAGCAGCAGCATCTCCAGTTGCCACGGGAGGCCAATGAAGAGCACGATGTCACCCGCACTTGGTGAAAGGTGCGGCAGAACCAGGGTGATGCTGTCCGGTCACACCTTCTTCCCGGCACCATGCTGCTTCCCTTCTCTCTACAGTTGTCAGTTAGATGCTGGCATTGGTGGCTTGCACGCTGGGCAGTGAACTTCACAGCACGAGACAGTTGAAACTCTCTGCTCCCATGAGAGAATCCCAGTCCCTAAAATGCACAGGGACACTTTTACTCTGTCCTCTAGGATGTCTTGAAGTCAACTGCCTGACGGGAGGAGATTCTGTCCCTATGATAATAGGTGAGGAAACTGGATTGTTAGTACATTTTGAGTTACTCCAAAGCAGCAGAAACCATAAGCACCAGGGAGCTACGCAATCGAGCCTCTGCTGGAGAAATGGGCTGGAGTCTCCCATTCTCATACCATACTGTCTTCCTTCTGTAAGGTCTTCCCACTGAAGCCAGTCAGCAACCAGTTGATACAAGTCACATGGGAATGGTCTGCAAAGTTTCCCGGTCACTGAGTGGACAGAGGAAAGGTGAAGTGCATATGGTAGCGATGTGGTTGATTGTATTAAAGATTAACACATTTTCATACTCTCTTCCCACTCACCCCTCCTCCTTTGGGGATTTCACCTCTTCTACTGGCTTTAAGTTTGGGCACAAGACTTGGGGCATGTACCTCAACTGCTGTGATGGAAGCAGAAAATGAGCTGATAACCAAAGGCTCAAATCAAAAGCAAGTGTTTTGAGAATGATGAAGGCAACAAATGTGTTTGACACGATGGATGGATATATGAATTGTGAGAAGAGTTGTACAAGCCCCCAATAAAATTATTTTTTGAAAAAGAAGAAGAATCCTTAGGAGTCAGAACATGGTCACTAACCTCCCTCGGCCACGAGACCAGCCATCTCATGAGACTTCTCCCTGCATTCTCAGGTGAAGACTCGGGACAGTGTTGTAGTCAGCACATGATGGATGGTTTGAGTGCACGGTATTTTTCATTAGTCACTAGATTTTGAGAAGCATTATCCCAATAAAACTCAGTTGGAGCTGACTCATACAAATGGGCCCAAGACTAGCAAATCACATCATTCAATTATAATTTTAATTTCCTTATCAAGCATGGATAGACTCTAGGGATAGGGAATACCAAGGTAAGTAAGTCTCAGAGTTCCCCCTAAATCCCATCCAATCTCCTGGAGGTTACATCCATCTGATTAGATAACTCCCTACACATATGTCAAGCTTAATCACGGAATTATAAGTGAAGATATACCCATGTAGTGACTTCCTGCCCAGGCAAGTAGCAACTCTGGAGCGGACCGACATGGAGAAAAGGAACACGGGAAGAGGGAACGGTATGTGCTCAGAATATGAAGCAGGTCTGCCAAGTGGAGGCAAAATCAGCAGAAAGGTGAACTAGGGACGTTAACGCAACGAGGCTGCAAAGCACCTTGCTTCCCCTTGTTGGTGTTCGACAGGACAGACTGCCAGGAAGCAAAAGCATGAGCTATTCATGACCCCAAAAAAATGCAATATGTCTAGCTAAGCTGTGGTGGCAGGATTCAGCCAAAAGTGATCATCAGATTGTAAGAGGAGTGAAAAGACAAAGGCCTCACGGAGGTGATGTCAAGAGCAAACGAAGTGTCGTGAGGTTGGCTGAGGTACAGGCAGGGGCGCCCAGAGAGCACCGAGTTCTCTCAAAGGGAGACTGCCCCACTCTGGCCAGTGTGTGGGGGTCTTAGGGACACCAACTCTGTGCAGCTGCCCTGCCCTTTCAAAGTGTCAAATCCACTTCTGCGTGAAATATTTCTTTTAAATGCTTATCATTAGAGTAAGGGGAAAAAAGGATTACAAGGGACAAAACACTTACGCTTACGTAAGGTGACCAGACATCTCACTTTTTAACAATTTGTCCCTTGTTCCACAGCATTTTAAAATTAAATGAATAGGACTGAGCCCCGGTGGCGTAGTGGTTGTGCGCGGGACTACGGCCCACTGGGATGGAGGTTCAATTCCAGCAGAGGCTTCACAGGAGCAAAGGCTGGGCCTCCTACTCCCACCACCAGAGGGCAATGATGCCCCCCCAAAACAAAAAAAAAATAAAATAAATGAATATTTTACAATATTATTTTTGCATTCTATAAACATTTTTGTTGCTCCATATAGACCAAATTTGTAATCAAGAACTCCCCCTCCCCCCTGTCAATGATGTCCCGTTTAAAATCTGATCACTTTATTATATGACCAATTTGGGACTTGTGAATTTGAGATGTGAAGAAGTAGGAATGCTTAGGGAGTGAGGAGTTGAGCTACATATGGCAGAGGATTTTAGAGATCTGACAGCATGAAGTTCTGTAGAGATAAATGCTCTATGATAAATTACCACCTATTTAAATGTGTTATTTGAGTGTGTTTCCCTGAAGAGGGTTTTTGTCCCATATTAATTTCATCAGTGAATGTGAGCATCCAATGAGAAAATGGAAACCACACCAAGACTTGAAGAAACACATTTACAGTTTGTGCATCGAAATGGAAGATGGTGTCCAAACCAAACTCAATTGCCATCCAGTCAATTCTGATACCCCAAAGAACAGACTAGAATCGTCTCTGTGGCTTTCTAAGACTGAAATGCTCTATGGGAGTAGAAAAGCTCCTCTTCCTCCATCGGAGCAGCTGTTGGTTTTGAACTACTGACCTCGTGAGTCCAACAAATAACCGTGCTCCCACCCGGGCTCCTGAAGGAGAAGATATAAACAGCAATTTCCTGAAGGTTATTCTGAACTAGAATAATAGGCCACATCATTGGCCAAGTGTGTTCTCTCACTCATACCACTGTGAATCAGAATGGACTGAATGGCAGTGAGTTTGGAGTCTGGTAGAGTTCATGAACCTGAGATGTAGAAACATCAAGTTATTTACTGACAGACCAGCCATCCAGTAAATGGGAGAACGAGCACTTCAACTCCATTTACCACTTCCAAGGACCATCAGCTGTTCTTTCTTCTTCATTTTGACTCTCTCTGCCCAAACAGCCAGCGTGAGCACAATGAAGCCACCCTCCGGCCTTGGCTTGGCCCCTCAGGAGTGGGGTACAGGGCACTGTACAGTGTTTCATCTCCTCTGAGTCTGGTGGCATAGAAATAGTGTCCAGCCTTTCACTGAAAGGCCTATTTGAACCTTCAGCTGCTTCTCGGGGAGCTAATGTGCTTTTGTTAAGATTTTCACCCTGGAGCCCCCCTCGGGCTGTTCTGTCCTGTGCTGCTGCAGTGGGTCAAAATCCGTTCCAGGGCAATGGGTTTGGCTTTTTCAGTGTGGGGCCAGGACCATTCACCAGCCTAAAAGGCCTCTGTGAAGAGAGTGGCTTGCTTTGCCCATCAGTCTTCAACATCCTGCATACTCTTTAGCTATGTTCTCTGAGAATGGAATAGGATTTCCTGACCAGAAGCAATTAGAAAAACATAAATGACAGTAGCGCACCTCATCCGTCAGGACCACTCTTTCCACAGTAGTGACCCAGATGCATGGGCCACCCTAGATAAGACTATTTACTGTCTATCTGTCATCCTAGCGGTATTGACAGTCACACATGGGTTAATCAATCTCCAGCACACACCAACGACCTTAGATTGTAGGTGTTCACAATAATATGGAAACCTGTCGATCCAACAGGGCCAGAAAGAAGATGGTTCAGCTAAAATTGCCCACTGACCTGAACAAACTATAGTTTGTATGAAATGATTTTGTTTGTCTGAGATGAACTTGTTTGTAACGAAAGACTACCAAGTCCATTTCAGTTTTATTTTTTCTCTTCTTTTTTCTTTTTCTTTAAAGGCCCTCAAACCACTATTTTGGTTTGAGGAATATGGAATCTGGAGGGATTTTTTTTTTAAAGAAACATAATATATATTACACAGCCCAAGAAATGAAACCGAAAGCAATGTCCTGTTAAACCATTCATTTTGTTTGGTCTCCCACCCCAATTCCTCCCTGTTGCCACACCCATTCCCTTCTCGGAGTGATCACTGTCTTCTCAATAACTCTAATACACCACGTTTCTTCTGTGTTTTGCCTTGTAGCAATGGTGATATAAGTATGTATCTTTGTAAGATTAACTGAGTTTGTGAAACATCATGCTATCTAGTTCTGTCCATACATGAAATAGTTTCGTGTCTTTCCTTAGTAGAGCAGCCTGGATTTCTAGTTTTCATATGGAAGTCATAACTAAAATTTGTAAATGCTGGCATTCATACAATTAGAAGAGGTAATAAGAATTCTTTAAAGATAACAACAGATGTCTAAATCTATATACCGTATTTTTTGGACCATAAGACGCACTCCATTCACCACCCCCCCCAAAAAAAAAGTTTGGGAAAAACAAGGGTGCATCTTCTGGCCTGAAGGTGTGGCACCCCAGAATATTTTAGTATACTGGTACTATTTGGTTGAGAATATTTTTTTCTTGTTTTCCTGCTCTAAAAACTGGATGTGTCTTATGGTCTGAAAAATGGGGTGGTTCTGCACATTGTTCCTGAGACATTTAAAGAGACGACAAATGAAATGATCATTAATGATCATTAACTCATCCCTACAGCATCACTGGGAACACTGAAAACTCTCATTTTCACTTAGGTGGGGAAATTTCTGTAAGCAACAGCACGGAGCGTCAATCCCACACGGAAGAAGAAAGAAGACTGCACCCACTCCTCACTTACTGACATAATTAACCTCCAAAGATGGCCTTCACGTAGTCATGTGTGAAAACCAAGGGTGACCACATTAGGTTACAAAATGGTGAATGACTATATCTCTACAAAACTGCCAAATGATATCATTACTTACTTGTCAACCACAGAGAATCATGACCCATCATGACACATGACCCTGGCCATCTTGGCTCACGCTTTGTCATTTATTATTGCTACTATACATTGTGGTGTTAGTCTGGGTTGATTAGAGAAACAAATTCATTTACACAGGTGTGTAAGGAGCGAACTTTATATCAGAATAACTGTGTAATAAGAAAACATCCCAGTCCAGCCCAGTTCAAGTCCATAAGTCCGATATTAGCCCTTATGTCTGACACCTGCCTGTAAATTCCTCTTCAGACTCATGGAACATGTGCAATGATCCTGAATACAGGAAGATCACAGGCCAGTGGGTGGAAAGTCATGTGGGTCCAGTGATGATGGAAACATCTCAGCACTGGCAGGGTTCTCCACATGGCTCCTCCAGCTCCGGACTCTGGCTCCATCAGCACAGCTCCATGAGGCTAATTAACAGGAATGTGGAGCAGAGACAGTGTGTCATGTTTCCAGGGAGGAAGAAAGGAGTCCCAGAATCCTCAGGAGAAGGCCATGCACACATAGATGCATTATTGGCTGTGGCTTGATTGACAGGCTAGACTCCACCCCTTCATAAGTTGACAGGAGATTCTCTAACTGCCACAATTACTAATAGGTAAAATAGTTGGGTAGTAGATATTTTACTATTGCTATAAATATGAGATATCAGATCATGAGTCAATAAATGAGGAGTAAGTGTATTTGGAGAAAGGAAGTACAGTGGGTTCTACATGGAGAAATACTGTGAATAGCCATGTTGGACCAAAGCCCTCCCTGATCTCTGGATTTGAAAGGCAGATGGATGAAAGTGACCTACAAGTGTGAACCTTCAGAGGGCCCAGCTTTTGAGAACTTGAAAAAAGAGGCATCTCTTGGAGGTTTAATAATGTAGATGGAAGGAGAAATAAAGACGACAAGGGAGTCATACCAACAATTTTGTGAAACCTGAAACATAGGGAACCCCCACTTCACTCCAAAAAGATGCTGTTTATTTTTTTAAAATGCATTGCACTGTACTAACTGAAGAGGGCACCCTTGAATTAAGAAACCTAGTAAGAGACTCAAATCATTCAGCCCACACCTGTAAGTGCAGGAAAATACAAAACCCTTAAAAATAAACAGAAAAAGGCAGTTAATGCCCATATCAAGTTACTTTAAGTAGAAAATAAATGGAGAAGAAGAAGCCTTCAAGCTCACATTCAAGACCCATTGTAAAGCAGAGGGAACTAGCACACCTCCAACAGGAGTCTGATTTTACTAGAAAGCAACGGCAAAGATGAGTAGAAAACCCCAATTCAGGAGTTCAACAATGCAGACGAGAAACAGTTTTTTAAAAGCCACCCCCCCCCCGAAATAAACAAAAGTGTACTCAACATAGAACAAAATGAAGAAAAAGATAACGATTTCAAAAGTTAGGATTAAATTAGAAGTTGCATAGGTGGAATAGATTCAGCAAAAATATACAAAAGAGACAAGAAAGAGAATGATGAAAAATGTCTAAGAGAAAACAAATGATAAAAAACCATAAAGTTCAGAAATAAAAGAACTATAGAAGACAAAGAAGATCTAGCTCACCTATAACTGACTTCCCAAGGAAAGAAAACAAAACTATAAATCAAAAATCCTATTTAGTTGGACCCCTGGAGGTGTGGTGCTCACACATTGGACTGCAATCTGAAAACCAACATTTAAGCGTAATACCATAAAATTAAACAAAATAACTGAAAGAAAGCCTGTGTCTACATATTGAAAGGGTCCTCTGTGAACCCGAAAATTGACTCAAGAATGGTTCATGTTGAGACATAATCTATTCTTCCTAAGAAAACTCTCTATCTCCAGGTAAAAAAAGGCCAAGTGTCCCAATATATGAGGCCCCCAAACAATGGAGCATCATTTGTCAAGATGAAAAAGTGTGGACCCCAAATTTCATATCCAATAAAACACTAGAAGACATCAACAATCCAAAAGAGGACTGCAGGAAACACTGCAAAGGACAGCAGTGATCAAGTTCACTGAATTGAAGAAATTAAAATAAAGGTGATGACCAAGGTGGAATGACATGTAAACGTTTCAGTCCCTGTGTGAAATTGTTTGGGCTCTATTGCTAGGGTGGAAATGAGTATATACCTAGAGATGGTAAGCATTTACCAGGTAACCTCAAGGTCCGTAGCTGGAGCCTACCAGAAGTTCAGTGAGACAAAGTGAAGGCTCTCAGCTCCTTCAGAGGCTGAAAGTCTTGGAAACCCTCCACAGGACTGTTTAGGTTAGGAATTGACTTGATGGCAGTAGGTAGGTAGGGTAGTTATATGTTTAGTGCTTTTTAGGAATGGCCACACTTCTTTATACACACAAACAGCACCATTTTACCTTCCCACCAGCAATGCCCACTTACATTTCCATCAGTAATGTACAAGTGTGCCTGTGTCTTAGATGCTTGTTATTCTCTCTCTCTCTCTCTCTCTGCCCCCCCCTCCCTCTCTCTCTTTCTCGATAATAGCCATGCTAGTAGTTGTGAATTGCTATCTCCTTGTGGTTGTGATTTGCTAAAGGAGCGGCCCTGGCCGAACAGGGCTTAAAGAGCTTACAGAGCTCAGCTGCTAACTGAACCGTCAGTGGGTTCAGTCCCCCAGGCTCACCTCAGCAGAAAGATGTGGCAATTACTTCCTAAGGACTTACAGCTTTGGAAACTTACAGGCCCAGTCTGCTCTGTCTTTAGAATCTGAGAAGGATTCAGGATCAAAGCTGTGGCTTGTTGCTTGGTTAGTGACTAGTGATGTTAAGCATTTTTTCTCATATGTTTTTGGCCAGCTGTATGTCCTTTTTGAAGATATGTTTGTTCAAATCCTTTGCATTTTCACACAGGCTCATGTGTGTTTATGATTAAGAGTTCTGTGACAGAGCTTATAGGAATATAGGCAGTCCGGAATTCTTCCACGATAGGATCTAACCTAATGCAATCATGTCCGTGATAGGATCTTCTGTGAGCAGCAACGTAGTTGGGGAATATTAAGATGGAGTGAAAAAACAAAAACAAAACCCACCACACTCACAGCCAGCGAGTCAATACTGACTCATAGCGAGCCTATATCTAGGAGAGGTTGAACCGCCTCTGTGAGCTTCCGAGACGGTAACCGTTTCTGAAACAGAAAACCCTGTTTTTCTCCTTGGGAGCAGCTGGTAGTTTTGAGCTGCTGATGTTGTTGATTGCAGCCCAAACCACGATGGCACCAGAGCTCTGATACAATTGAAAAAATTAATTTTCCTCAGGTGTATGATTAACTTCTAATTAAGCAGATCCTGTAGGAGGCTTGCCCCTTCTCCTTCTTGTTAATCTGGATCTCACATCCGGCTCATCAATCTGCCATATTGCCTGCCGACTCTGGGAGTTATCTACAGCCTACTGACCATACAGTCATTTGACTCTGCAGTCAGGAGCCTGACTTGCTGACCTGGAATTCATCACTCACCTTCTCCATCCATCGAGTATGGTCTTCCTGTTTCCTGGTTCATCTTCTACTTCTTGGTCCATTAGCCCTGACTACACAAGCCCTGCATAACTTTAGTCTAATTATCTATCTATCTATCTATCTATCTATCTATCTATCATCTATCTTAATGCAATTGATTTTGCTATTTGAGAGATCCCTCCCCCCCTTACACAAGTTTGTAAAACATATTGGACACGAGTCTTTTATCACATGTGCTTTACTCCCCCCCCCATGCTATTGGTTTTATTTTTACTTTCTTAATATTTGTCTTTCAAAGCATCAGTTTTCAATTTTGCTCATCAAATTTACCTGTTTTAAAAATTCATGTTGCTTCTGCCTTATGTGTGATACCTAAGAATCCATTATCTAATACAAAGTCACCAAAATTTCTTTGTCAGTATGTTTGTGTTTAAGCTGTGATGACATGTGGACCTGTGATGCTGAAAGCTATGAAACTGGTCTTTTAAATACCCCTTACATGTCACCCTAAGTGAACAGGATTCTATGGAGCCCCAAGACTATGAATGGATTGTGAAGGAATAGCCTGTCCATTTCTGAGGGTTTCGCCACTGAAAACCTTACGGATGGCAGCAACAGATTATCAGATGTACTTTTAGAAGATGAGTCCCTGAGCCGCTTCGTCACAATAGAGCCCACAGTAATGATGTGAATGGAGTCAGATGTTCAGGAACTTCATTTGCTGATAGAGCACAACTCAAAATGGCAAGAAGCAGCCATAAGCATCCATTACTAAGCAGAACATGGAATGTAAAAGGATACAAAAAAGTTGTTAAAATGAAATGGAACGCACAAAGATCATTAGAGATCTGAAATGGACTAGTGTTGATCATTCTGAATAAGACAATCAGGTGGTTTACTTTGATAGGAATGACAAATTCAAGAGGAATAGTGTCACATTCATTGTCAAAAATGACATTTCGGGCTGAGCCCTGGTGGCGTAGTGGTTGTGCGCGGGACTGCGGCCCACTGGGACGGAGGTTCAATTCCAGCAGTGAGGCTGGGCCTCCTACTCCCACCACCGGAGAGCAGTGATGCCCCCCCCCACACACACACAAAAAAAGACATTTCAAGACCTATCTTGAAGTACAATGCCATCTGCAATAGGATAGCTATACACATACAAGGAAATTCGGTTAATATAGCTATTCTTCAAATTATGTACCAAAGCTAATTATTCACAAACAACTTCCTCCAACTAAAATTGATCAAACATACAATCAAGATATACTGGTAGTTATTAGCCATTGAATTGTGAATGTCCAATCAAAGAGGAAGGAATATATGATGGAAAATAAGGACGTTGGTGAGAGAAATGAAGCTATAACATTAGTTGATTGAATTTTGTAAAATCAATGACTTCTTCATTGCAATGTCATTTTTCAACAACAGATAATGGCAACTGTGCACATGGCCTTCTCCATATGAAATACACAGAAGGCAAATAGACTATATTTGGGGAAGAGATCATGGAGAACTTCAATATTAACAGTGAAAACTGGGCCGGGGTCAACTGCAGAACAGACCATCAATTGTACATATGTAAGTTCAGGTTGAAGAAAATGAAAATGAAAATAAGTTCACAAGCACCTAAATGCGATTTTGTGTGTGTGTGTGTGTGTGTGTGTGTGGCATCACTGCCCTGGTGGGAGTAGGAAGCCCAGCCTTGCTCCTAGGGAGCTGCTGCTGGATTTGAACCATCAGTCCTTTGAGCCTCAGTCCTGCACACAACCACTATGCCACCAGGGCTCAGCCTTTAAATACAATCTTGAGGATATCTCCTCTAATTTTTCAGAATATCTGAAGAACAATTTACTGCATTAAACACTAATGACACAAGATTTGATGAGCTGTGGGATGGCATCAAAAACATCATATGTATGTTCACCCTCATAAAAAGATCACTGAAGATATGGGTGCTATAGCCACGTGTGGAAACAAAACACCATGATGCCTGGTATAGTGTCTGGGTATAGAGAGTATAGTGTCTGGGGTCTGAAAATTGTGTCTTCAACCAAGTATACCTCTAAATGAGGCATCAATTAAGTCCACATGCAAGAAGCACACCAACCTGTGTGATCCAAGGGTTGTTAATGATAGAATGCAAATCTGAAGGATGGAATGGTAGCAGAGCTAAAATTGTGAATGCCTGGTTTGCAGAAGGCTATGGCTAATAGTGGAAGCCCCTAATCCATTTATAATCCATTTAAATTAAGCCTCAGGTGAATCCTCTCTGACCATAGTGCAGGGATGTGAATCCTTGTTACTAGACAGAAAGCATTGTAAAGTCAATTCTGGCAGATATAGTTATATCAAAATGTAATAACTTATCATTTGATCTTCTTTTGACCCATATTGAAGTTGTTTCAGGTTTTTTTTTAAGTGAAGAGAAAATACATGTGGATTTCAGTGAATCCTCTCTGACCATAGACAACGGGTACGAATAGCCTTGCTATCATGCAGAGTGCCCTGAAAAGTGGATTATTGCAGATACAGTTAGGTTAGCATTGAACTTTTCATTTGATTTTGTTTTTAATCTATTTTAAATTTGTTCTAGTTTTTAATTCTTTCTTTTCAATTGAGGTCTTCATAGTTATTTTAATTACAGTTGTTAAGTTGGGTTTTGTGGTAGATTTTTCTGTATATGGACTCAGAATAGTAAAGCTATAAAGGCAATAACTGGCTTAATGGTGTTTTGGACTATGACAGGGTCGGTGGGTGGGTGGTGATATGGGGGAACTAAAAGCAACAAGTACAAGAATGAAAAAATGTTCAAAAATTGATTGTGGTGATGGTTACACAACTCTTCTTGAGATGATTGAACTATTGAGTTATATGTTACATGCATTGTGTGCCAATAAAATTGTTTAAAAATGGAGAACATCATATTCAAAGAAAGTAAAAATCATTAAACAGGAAAGAAAGAAAAGATCAAAGTGGATTTCAGCAGAGACTCAGAAACTTACTCTTACTCATAGAGTGGCTAAGGGCAAATGAAAGAAATGATGAAGTCAATGAGCTGAATAGCAAATTTCAAAGTACAACTCAAGAAAACAAAGTAAAATATGTAAATGAAATTGGCAAATATTTGGAGGTAGCAAGTCAAAGGGGGAGGACATGCTCAGCATATCTCTAGCAGAAAGAACAGAAGAAAACAATTACAGCCTTGAGTAACAATAGCTGAGTATGAGACTTTGTCTGAAGCACTTTGGACGTGTTATCAGGAGAGTAGTTCCATATGTACATCATGCTTGGTAATGGAGGCCACGGAGAAAAGAGGACCTAAAGTTGGGTGGGTTGACACAATGGGATCAAACAGCCATGAATGGGAGGATGGCGCAGGTCTGGTCAACGGCACCAAACAACCACCAACAACAACACAGAGTCATGATGACTAATACCGATGTTTTCTTCTAAGAGTTGTGCGGTTCTTCCATTTCGACTCTTGATCCATTTTGAGTCCATTTGTATAAACAGTGTGAAAGAGCCGGTCCATTTTCCCCTTCATTGTGATATCCAGTTGTCCCATTGTCATTTACTGAAAAGGCTACATTTTCTGTGTAAATTGTCGTGGTACTCTTGTGAAAAATCAATTGATTCTAAATGTAACTTATATTTTGGCATTCCTAATTCTCTTCTGTTGGTTTATGTATGGGCCCTATGTCAGCAACACGCAATCTTGGTCACAGAAGATTGTTCCCATTAAGTTTGAAATGAGAACGCGTGAGTTTTCCCACTGTGTCCTTTCCTTTTCCAGAGAGTTTTTATTCTTTCTTTCGCTCTCCTGAGTTCTTTGCATGATACATTTGTCGGTTTTAGCAAAAAGTCAGCTGTGGTTTGTGTATGGATCACATTGAATTTTAGACCCATTTGGAAAGTTTTCTCATCTAATCCATGAGCATTGTTTCTTTTGAAAAATGTGATTGATTTTTGTATGCTGAACTTATTTCTTGACCCCTTCCAGAGCTACTTTATTAACTCTAATTATGATTCCTTTTCATCTTCACATTGTACCAAATTTGGCAGCTGGGATTCCTTTCAATTTCTTCTTGTTTCTTTTTAGTATGATTCTATCAGTCTTTGAGCACTTTTTTGATTTCTGGGATTAACTCGCAGAGAATCATCTGGTACTTTCCCTGCCCAGACCTGGCCTGAGTCATTTCTCTAAAGAGCTCTGCTTTCTGTTAGTGAGGAATGGTATTGAGAAAATTCTAAGAACTTGGCACCACATTTTCTCATTGTTGTTACGGTTACCTTGAACAGAGCTAGGAAAAAATATTTTTAAAATCATGCTGATATTTCTAATTCGAACTTAATGTTACAGAATTTTCCTTAGCTTTCTCTTTTTTGCTTTAATTTCTTACCCTGAAAATATTGTTTTGTATTAAAGTTAATATAATTAGTTATTTGCATTTCCCCACTGTTAATGCCAGTGGCAGACTATGAATCAACTCATTACTTTCTTCAGAGTAAAGGTGCTGACACCCTATCTTTACACAGCTGATTGACAATTGGTCATGGACTTATCTAAGCCAATTTACTACTCTTCTACATTATGGAGTTATTTTGTTACTTTATGGTATACCTTTTTGTGTGTGTGTGTGGGCATCACTGCCTCTAGTGGTCGTGGGTGCTGCCCAGCAGCCGCTGGATTTGAACTGCCAAGCCTGCGGGCTGCAGTTCCGCACTCAACCACTTACTCCACCGGGGCTCAGCCCGGTACACTTTTTTATAAATAACAATGCAATACAAATAACTTTACTGACCTACCATTTCTTAATTATAATTGTTCTCTTGTGTGACTACACTGGCAAATATAAGACACTATTAAATAGTGTGAAGACCAAGGACATCCTTGCTTTTGTCCTTGGAAGGAAGGCCTCTCATATTTCTCTATTGAATCAAGGCTTACATTTCTTCTCTATTTCAAACATTAGCTGTATCTCTTTGACTTTTTCTAAGCACTTTTAATATCAAGTCTATATTACACTTCACTAATTTGTTTGTAATTTTGTAATCCTATTCTTTGTGCTTTATTTTTGGCTCAGCTTATGGCTATTTCCTAGATTTTTGAATTAATAATTTAATTCATTTATTTTTATCCTTGCATTTTGTCAGCATCACTATTAAAGGCTATGAATTTCTCACTCATACCTGTGAAAATAATCTTTTCAATTCTGAAATGATTATCTTTTTTTTTTTTAGACATCACTGCCCTCAGGTGGTGGGAATAGGAGGCCCAGCCTTTGCTCCTGGGAGCTGGAATTGAACCTCCAACCCAGTGGGTCGCAGTACCGTGCACAACCGCTACGCCACCGGGGCTCAGCCATGATTATCTTTAATTATAGTTTTAGGAACTCTTAAGTTATGCTTGTATATCTTTCATAAAAGCTGTTTAGCGGTTTCTTTTTAACTTCCAGGCTGGAGAGCTTTAAAAATTTTTTATATTACTTTCTAATTTGTAGCATTGTGGTCAGAGACTGGTTTTGTATTTTGTCATTGTTTATGCTAATGGTATAGTTTATATAATTTTTTGTCATTGTTGCTGTTGATTTTTGTTAATGCCCATGTGCATTTGAAAATAAAATGCATTTCCCTTAATTAGCTAAACATTTAATTGACTTAAACCTTTTAAAGTGTTTAAGAATAAAGAACAACATCACTCTGAGGGCCAAGATGCACCTGATTCGAGTCATGGCGTTTTCAATCATCTCCCCTTCACGTGAAAGTCAAGTAACACATAAGAAAAAGGACACAGAACAATTGATGTATTTTAATTATGGCGTTGGGCAAAGAAGGTGGAAATTACCACAGAATTCCAGAAAAACAAACAAACGTGTCTGGGAGGAAGGATGGCCAGACTGCTCCGTGGGAGAGAGGATGGGAGACTTTCTGTAAGCATGTTATCAGGATGCACCACGGGGGAAAGCAGCTCTCCCGTAGTCATGGTTGGAGTGCCCTCCGATTTGAGGAACTCTCTCTCCCATGCTATCAAACAGGGTTTCACTGCTGTCCATGAGCTTTTCAGTATCTGACAAGTCTCTGCCATTCGTAAAGTTTCCTACGGCTAATTTCTCAGAAGTGGACAGCCTATTCCCTCTTTGTGGTCTGTTCTTAGTCTGGGGGCTCTGCAGAAACTGGTCACTCGGGTGACCCCGCTGCTCTCATTTGAAATACCAGTAACAGAGCTTGCAGCTTCATAGTAACATGTAAGCCACTATCAGATGACAAACTGACAGGCAAGTGGTGGTCTTAAAGGTCTCCTCTGTAAAATTGAGATAACATTTGGCATACATGGGAATTGTTTTGAAGTTGAAATGAGAGATTACATTTATGGAGCACTCAGGCTTGTCTGACATAAAGCAGATGTTCAAATAACTAATGTCTACCTTCTCCTTTTCAATGATTCAGAACATACTGTAACAGAAGCTGTCTGTATTCCATTCTCTTCTACTAGAGCAGATGCAGGTGTGGAGATGGAGAATCGAGGACAGGTGGAGAAGGAGGCCTTCATGTCTCATGGTTCAGAGTGGCATCGTATGCCTTGGGAGATGGAGTACTGAGCTATAAACACGAAGCTTTCCAGGAAGAGAAGGGCAGACACAGGGAAATGTCTGAGAGTGATTGAGGGAG
This sequence comes from Nesogale talazaci, assembly GCA_004026705.1. Lineage (NCBI taxonomy): Eukaryota > Metazoa > Chordata > Mammalia > Afrosoricida > Tenrecidae > Nesogale > Nesogale talazaci. The sequence continues at coordinate 17,783 of PVJH01022175.1, read as the reverse complement.
GCTGATTTGGGAGCCTCTCTCCTTCCTTCAACTTAAACATTAGAGACCTTTTTTTGAAAATAATCCATTGTACATTCCCCTACAGAAGGGTGGTAGGGAGTTGATGAGACAGTAGGGTGCGGTGCAGCAATGATGAAACATACAAGTTTCCTCTAAATCTTCATTGATTCTTCCCCACCACTATCATGATCCCAATTCTACATTACAAATCAGGCTAGACCAGAGGATGCACACGGACACAGATAGGAATGGGAAGCATAGGAAATCCAGGACAGTTGATCCCTCGAGGACCAGTGGTGAGAGTGGCAATACTAGAAGGGTGGAGGGAAGGTGGAGTAGAAAGGGGGAACTGATTACAAGGATCTACATTTAACCTACTCCCTCAGGTATGGACAACAGGGAAGTGGGAGAAGTGAGACATCAAACAGTGCAAGATATGACAAAATAATAATTTACAAATTACCAAGGGTTCATGAGGGAGGGCGGAGCAGGGAGGGAAGGGAAAAAGGAGGAGCTGATACCAAGGGCTTAAGTCAAAAACAAATGTTTTCAGAATGATGAGGGTAACTAATGTACAAGTATGTTTGACATACATTGGATGGATATATGGATTATGATAAGAGTTGTATGAGCCCTCAATAAGATGATTTAAAAGAGAAAAAATGACAATGGCAACATATGTACGAATGTACTTGACATCATGGATGTATATATGACTTATGGTATGAGCTATATGAGCCCCAGTGAAATGATTTTTGGGGGGGCATCACTGCTCACTGGTAGTGGGAGTAGGAGGCCCAACCCCACTGCTGGAATTGAACCTCCGACCCAGTGGTCCGCAGTCCCACACACAACCACTACGCCACCGGGGCTCAGCCTGAAATGACTTTTTAAAAAAAGAAAAAACCAAAGAGAAGGCAGAGAGTGACAGGTGAGAATCAAATACCTTTTACTGCGTCTTCTTAGCAGGAAGTATGAGGCACCTTCCACGCCTGCATGGTTTTTTCAACATCTAAGTGGCAACTATTGCTCTCTCCCCATCGGGAGGAAAAAAGAGTGGTGAAAATCCTAGGCACATGGAATCAATTAGTTTAATGGCATAATGAACCACAAAGCAGCAGTCTCCATAGCCCTGAGATCAGAACTAGAAAGTCCCTCACTAATACTACCAACTGCTTTGAAATGGATCGCATTAAAAGGTCCTGGATAAAGTGGAAGAAAAATGTAGAACAAAACTCAAAATGATGAGCAACTAGTCTTGCTGTTTGGATAGAGATTGCTGGAATCTTCATGACTATGGTCCTGGCTGACTATGGTCGCCCCTCAAGTCTGGAACTGAACTCACCCCTAAGGACTCAGTCTTCCTGACAATCACAGACATGAGGGGAACGATAAAAATAGAGAGTGGCACACACCTTAGAAATAATCCATGTGAGATTAAGGGGGTAGACTTTATGTAAGAGCAACCTTCAGAAAGATTAGGAAAGTAGGAGGAATGGGGTCGGAAACACAGAAAGGAGGAGGGACGAGCAGTGCTACATTGAGGGGTTGAAGGTCAGGAGAGGAAACAGAGGAAGTACTAATCGCTGCCTTTTAAATGGATTGTCTGCTCTGTAAACCTTCACCCAATTCACAATGAAAAGTTTTTAAAAAGAAAGAGAACAGAACCCAATTGTGTGATTAGAAATGATTTTTAAATTTGTGCTTTGTATTTACCAAGCTTTCAAGAATGAGGATCACTTTTACAATAAGAATGAAAAAATAAATGTGTGCATGAGCAAGTGTGCTGGTGGGGGCTGGGGACATGTGGTGCTGATGGTGCCCAGCTGTCAAGGGATGTAGCACCTGGGGTCTTGAAGGCTTGGGGGTGGACGGTCTGCCATCCAGCTCGGGAGCGACGGCCCGCATGGAGGAGGCACACAGCCTGTGTGACCACGGGGTGTGGAAGGGATCAGGTGTCGGGCATCGGAGAGCTAAAAAGGGGTATCACTGTAGATGAGGGGGTGTGCAGATTGGGGATCTGGGGCTCATCCATGGGTGGAACGCCATCCCCTTGCAGAGGGGGCAGGGGGAGACAGGCCAGTCAGGGTGCAATGGTGAAGTGTGCATCTTTCCTCTACTTCTTGGATGTTTCCTCCCCCGCCACTATCATGGTCCCAGTGTTACCTTACAGGTCTGGCTGGACTGGGGAATGCACCCTGGTGCAGATGGGAGCCAGCGGCATGGGGCCTGGGAAGTTCAGTGTGGATGATCCCTTCAGGACCAATGGTGGAAGTGGTGATCCTGGATTGGTGGAGGGAGGGTGGAGTGGAGGGAAAGAGTTGATTGCAGGGAACTATAAGTGGCCTCCTCCATGGGGTATGGACCGTGGGGGGTGGGGTGGGGTGGGAGGGGTGGGGGGAGAGACATCAGACAGTGTACGATGTGAAAGAATAATGATGGTTTGTAGATTGTCAAGGGTTCATGAGGGAGAGAGGGGCATGGGGTGGGAGGGGAAATGTGAGGAGCTAGTGCCGGCGGCTTAAGTGGAAGGGAGGTATTTCCGGAATGATGATGGCAACAAATAGACAAATGTGGTTTGCATGCAATGGATGTATGTGTTGATTGTGGTAAGAGTTGTATGATCCACTAATGAAATGATTTTTTTAAAAAAGGAAATAAAGGGCTGAACCCCGGTGGCGTAGTGGTTGTGCGCAGGACTGCACCCCACTGGGACAGAGGTTCAATTCCAGCAGTGGGGCTGGGCCTCCTACTCCCACCACCGGAGAGCAGTGATGCCCACAAAAAAAAAAAAAAAAAGGAAATAAAAAAGAAAAAAATCATTTCAGGACCACTCAACCAGTTTTGGTTGTGGAAGCTTGAAAGAGGCGGTGACGTGTACATGTACATGAAAATGAGGTGGGCTCAAGGAGGGCCTCCGCTCCACCACCCAGGAGGACTTGTGCGCATTTCCTGCTGACCATGCTGCTTATGCTGCAGCCTTTGCTCCTGTGTTCCTCCATTGTGGTAGGTAAGATTGTGTTGTGATGTCTTTAGACTTTTAAATCTTGAAATGTGCATATACTTTTTATAAAAAATAAAAATATCATTACAGTAATTAGTGTTTTTTTACTTTCTTGATATTTGCTATCTATCTTTGTTATCATGGTTGTGTTATTCTGGGTAAACTAGGGAAACAAATCCACAGAAACTCATGTATAAAAGAGTTTTACATAAAGGGTAAGCATACAATAAGAAAGTATCCCAACCCAGTGCTGTCCAAGTCCCTAAGTCCGACACTAGCACACATGTTCAGCACCAATACAAAGTCCTCCTCCATCTCACAAAACAAATACAATGATACCGACTGAAGGAGGAAAGCCGAATCAGTGAGTGTGTAAGCATCTCAGCGCTGGCAGGGGTCTCCACATGGCTGCTCCAGCACCCAGGGCTGCATCCGGGTAGGACCGTGTGGCTTCTCTTCAGGGATGTCTCACAAAAAATGAGCCTAGCCAGCTGAAGCAGGGAACTGCCTAAGGCAGCTGCACTCTGGTCTGTCCATCAGAAAGCAAGAGACCCAAGAACTAGAAAGGGGATACTCACTAGGTCATTTATCTCTCTGCCCTTCAATTAATCCCACATGAGTTTATGAGCCACGTTGGCACAATAAACCTTGATTATCTCAATGGTATTAATTAGCTTTTGCCACAGAGATGGCTAGTGCTTGGCAATATTCATTGGCAATATGTTTTTTTTTTTATTAAAAATCATTTTATTGTGGGCTTGTACATCGTTTTTCACAAGACATAGATAGACATACTGTGCCAAGCACTTTCACATGTCTGCTGCTGTTATCGTTCTCCAATCATCCGCCTTTTCCCTTGAGCCTCTGGTATTGGCTTTTCCATCCCTTCCCCTTTTCCCCTGCTCTCCCCTCCCCACCAACCCTCAATGTTTTATACATTATAATTATTCTGTCATATCTTACACTGCCCGACCTCTCCCCCAACCCACTCCTTTGATGCCCATCCTTCAAATAGGAGATTATGTGTATATTCTTGCAGTTGGTTCCGTCTCTCTACCCCACCTTCTCTCCACCCTTCCAGCAGCTCCAATCTAACCACTGGCCCAGAGGGGCGCATCCATCTTGGTTTCCCCATATCTCCAGCTCCCCTCTCTACTAGTGTACCTTCTCCAGTTCATCTGGATTTGTAAGGTAAAGTTGGGACCATGATGGTTGCGGGGAGGAAGGCTTCAGGAACTACCGGAAACTTGTATGCATCATCGCTGCACTGTTGCGCCTTGACTGGTCTGTCTCCTTGCCTTGACTCCCCTGTAAAGGGGTGACAAAATACCCACCAGTGGGCCTTAGTTCTCCACCCTGCTCTCTCCCTCATTCATGATGATGTGAATCTTGTTCTTTGATGCTTGATACCTGCTCCCTACGGCCCTCTTGATCACACATGCTGGTGTGCTTCTTCCATGTGGGCTTTGCTATTTCTGCGCTGAATGGCAACTCATTGATCTTCAAGTTGTTGAGACTCCAGACATCCAATCATTTGGTAACTGGGCACTATTGTTTCTTCTACTCTGTTTGCCTTTGTATCCATTTGTCTTCAGTGATATTGGGAGTCAATTTGGTTCATTAATTTGAATTTTTGTTCTTTGATGCCTGGTACCTGATTGTTTCAGCACCTCATGATTGCATGGGCAAGTGAGCTTCTTTTATGATGGGTTTTGTTGCTCCTGAGCTAGGTGGCTGCTCGTTTATGCTCAAACCTTTAAGACCCCAGATGCTCTATCTTTTGATAGCTGGGCACCATCAGCTTTCTTCACTACTCTTGCTTATGCTCCCACATGTTCTCAGCGAGTGCCTTGGGGATGTATGCACACAGTGATATGTGTGTGTGTGGTTTTTTTCCCATAGTTTGGTGACTATAGCCTAGACCTTTCACCACATTGTGGCCACCCTGCCTGTTGTGCTTCTTCTGTGTGGGTGTGGTCTCTTCTCAGGTAAATGGTCTATTGTTTACCTTCAGGCTTTTAAGACCCCAGATGATATATCCTTTGATTTCTGGGCACCATCAGCTTTCTTCACATTTGCTTATGCACTCATTTTACTTCTATGATCGTGTTGGGCCAGTGAGCGTCATGGAATACCAGATTTATAGAACAAAGTGTTCTTGCATTGAGGGAGCATCTGGGTGAGAGCCCAAGGTCGACTTGCTACCCTAGTATTTGACCCATAGATATGTTCTTAAATTTATTCCCTCCTTATGATAGATAATTCTATCTATGTAAGAACATACCTATGTTTAGACCTCTGTAAGTGCCCTTTGTCTTGGCAATATTTTCGCGGGACACATAGACTACTTTCCTGGCCCCACAGTTAGTTATGCTGATGTATTTGAATCTGGCAAAGGAACTGAGGAAGAAATTATATGCACCACTTAGAGCCTTGGTTTTTGAAATCTCTAATGGGCTCTCTAAGCTCTTCTTCATCACTTATCAGCTATCAGGAGACATAAGATTTAGTGGAAACTCTCAGGCCCTGAGTGATTGTGGAGCCACCAGATGGACGGGAACTGCGTCCTTGAATGACTGCATGATGTCACCCATCCCTCCCCCTATCCTCCTCAATCACATTGGTTGACAGTGTAAGAGCAATACCTTTGTTCAACTATTGAGATTCTGCAGTTGTCACAACACAATACCTTGTTAATACATCTAAAAATAATAAAACCACAATGCTTGTCATCGAATCAGTTTCAACTCCTGCTGACTCTGTGTGAGCCGAGTTCTAAACTGTATTATTCAATTCCAGTGACTGGTGTTTGCAAAGCAGATCTCCAAGTCTTCCTTACAAAGTGCCTCTGGTGAACTAGAACCATCAACCTTTTGGTGAGCTTTAACAAGCTGTTCCTCCCAGAAACATCTGTACAGACTGTATATTGAGGGAAACATACCTGACTTCGAGCATTGTCCCAGGAAATATGATGCCAAATGTATACTCCAAGGGAAAATTAGGTAGGGCTGCATATCAGCATCTTCTGAGAGGTCAGAACAAACAAGATCAAATTACATTTGCTGGTTTGTCTCTCTCACTTCTATGTGTAACAGATTCCACTTCTTGTTACCAGCTGTGGCTTATTAATGGTTCTAATGAGACTGGAAGTAGAAAGATGGGTAGGTGAAGGGTATTGCAAAGGATTTGATAATATGGATACTAGGAAAGGTTTGCTTCTATGGGCTAGGCTTGAAATAATACGTTGCCTTCACCTGTGATACCTGTGACATCTATTCTTTCTCCAGTAAAACAATTGTCTAAAATAGGGACTGTCCTAGTTACTGGGACACAGCTGTGAACAAATATGGATTTTTTTGCTCATGAAATTTTTAATCTAAAGGAAGAGAAGGACATTAGGTGACCAATACCCAAACAGAAATCCTGCCAGTGTAATAGGTGCTGTTAGAGCTATGGAATGGAAGCTATGGAGAAAGCTCGTGTTCTTTGAGGCCTGTGGGTTGACCATGATGACGGGCTATGGGCAACATTTACCAACTAGTGCTTGTACAAGTAATACACTACTTACCAACATTTTAATAAATATGCCAAAAGTACTCATATATTCACTCTCTTATCAGTCTTATGAGGAAAGTAATCTTATTCTCACTTTACAAATGAAAAAACCAAAGCACAGAAATGTTAATGCATTGCATAAGAAAAACTTGAACCTCAATAATCTACCTCTAGTTTCATATATAAACTATGACGAGATTGTGGGTCTTGATCTATTCATACTGGATAGAAACAAAGAAGATTTGTGGGATTGAAGGCTTATACGCAATGCATAAGGTAGCACCATCTCTTGGCAGAAGACTGTCTGATTTTTTGCTTCTTCAGCTCCTTTCAAACATTCCTACTCCCACCCTTTCTCTCAGTCTTTCTGTTCCCTGTCTTCTAGGGGATTGTCTGGGTATGAGGAAAGTGGTGATAAAAAATTCCTCATGAATCAGGTTGACAGAGGACCCCCCACATATCAGGTGATATTCCCACCTCGCAGGGATGTGGCACTTTGTAGGCAGTCCTACAGAAAAGGGGTGACAAACCCCAAATTGATTGAGCTCATATCCACAAGGCTAGCGGCATGATGACTCAAAGCAGAAATTAAACGGAATAAATTGAATCCGAAACTCCTTGCAATGGAGTAGCTTCTAACTTAGACCCCATAGGAGAGGGAGGTAGCATTGTCTTTGTGGGTTTCTGAGACTGCAATTCTTCACTGGAGCAGAAAACTTCATGTCTTTCCTCTGGATCCAGCTTACTTGTGTGTTCATAGTTCATATACATCACACATACATACACACAAGATCTGTTTCAAATAGATGACATCATAACATATATTGCTCATGTTTCATTTAGCAATGTTTCTGGAAATCTTGTCAGTACATAACTTTTCATGCATGAATAAAGATGATTTGTTATTTATTACACTCTGCCAGAAATTTAGGTTGTTCTTAAGTTTTGCTGTTTCAACATGCGCTTCAATGTATAATCTTATCCACAAAACTAGGTATGTGCATGTACTTCTGTATAAAAATTCCTTGAAATGGAATTGTAGGGTCAGAGGGCATGCAAATCTCGAATTTGATACACACTGACAATTTGTACTCCAAAAAGACATTATCAACTTATTGTATGCTTCTGACATGCATGAGTATTATCGTTTATACTATAATCTCATACCACTGGTTATTTTTGTCAGCTTGTTAGTTAAATGGTTTGTCATCGTTATTTCTATTTCTTTGCTTATTGGCCATTTGGATATCTTTGATGAACTCTCTGCCAGGTTCATACTTTTTGACCATTATTCTATCAGGTTTCTTTCTTGTGGACTTGTACAATATGTAATAGGGTATGGATATCAATGTTTTCTATTATGTATTTGTATATATAAATATATATTATATATGATTTACCATCCAAGTCCAACAGACTTTTTTAATAAATAATTTTGTTGGGGACTGTTAAGCTCTTATAACAAATCCATACATCAATTGTTTCAAGCACATTTATACACATGTTGCCATCATCATTTACAAAATATTTTCCTTCTACTTGAGCCCTTGGAATCAGCTCTTTTTTCTCTCCCTCCTACTTCCTTCCACCCTCACGAACCCTTGATAATTTTATTTATTTATTTTTATTTTATTAAAAAATTGTTTTAGGCATCACTGCCCTCTGGTGGTGGGAGTAGGAGGCCCAGCCTTTGCTCCTGTGAACTGGAATTGAACCTCTATCCCAGTGGGCCGCAGTGCCGTGCACAACCACTACGCCACTGGGGCTCAGCCTGAACCCTTGATAATTTATAAATTATTATTATATTCATATTTTATACTGCCTGCTGTCTCCCTTCACCCTTGTTTCTGTTGTTCATCCCCCTGGGGAGGCGGCTGTTTTAAGTCTATCATTGTAATTGGTTCCCCCTTTATCCCCTTCTCTCTGCCCTCATGGTATCTCATTATTGTTCCTGAGGGTTGTATCTGTCCTGGATTCTCTGAGTTGAAAGCTCTGATCTGTACAGTGTACGTGCCCTGCTCAGCCAGATTTATAAAGTAGAACTAGGGTCATTATGGGAGGGAGGGGGAAGCATTAAAGAACAAGAGGACTGCCGTGTGTTTCATCAGTGCTATGCTGCACACTGGTTGGCTCCTCCCTTCCTTGTGACCCTTCTGTGAGGGGATGTCCAACTGTCTGCAGCTGGACTTTAGGTCTCCACTCTGACTCCAGCTTGATCACGTTAATAGGATTGTTTGTTTGGGTCTTCTGATGCCTGATACCGGCTTCTGTTGATACCATGTGATCACACAGACTGGTGTGCTTCTTCTATGTGGACTTTTTTGCTTTCCTCCTAGATGGTCACTAGTTTACTTCAAGCCTCAGGCACCTTATCATTTGATAGCTGAGCACCATCAGCTTTCAACATCACATATGATTATGCACCCATTTTGACTTCAGAGATTGTGTTGGGAAGGTGAGCATCACAGAATGCCAGGCTATTAGACCAAAGTATTCTTGTCTTGACGGATGACTTGAGTAGAGGCCCAAGGTCCATCTACTACCATAATACTTAGCATATACATATATGCTAATATAGGTACATAGACCTATGCCTCTGTCATGATACATTAATATATCATACATACCTATTTTTATACCTCTATAAAAGTCTTTTGCCTTGAAGTTCTTTTTTCTACTTCCTTTTACTTTCCTCTTGTCCCACTCTCATGCTAGACCTTCATTTGACCCTAATTCCTCTCAGCTCTATTGTACTTGCTCAAACCCCACCAAGCATTCTACACCCTCTTTGCCATCAATTTTAAATCTCTGGTTGTTCTCTTATCCCTGGGTTTGTTGGTTCTCCTTTCCCTTTCTTTCCCCTCCCCTCTCACTTGTTTCCCTACCCCACCCTCCAACAGTTGGTCCTGTTGTTTTCTCCTCAGAATTGTTTATCTTACCTATCTCATACAGACATAGCAAAAAGCAATAATAAGAAGAAAAGGGCCATTAAAATTCCCAGGTCTGTCTGCTGACCCTTATGTATGGTTTCTAGTCTGCTGAGAGACTGTACTCTGTCCTCTGAGTCTGAAGTCTATTTTTTGGATTGTTCAGGGAAATCTGTTGCTTTACTCTTCTTTCTGCTCTGCGGTGTTCCCTTCCTGTTTCGCTCCTGTGGGCAGAGGGGGTTCAGTCTAGCCACAATTCCCTCACTGTGTCTCCAGTGCTGTCCCCCGCAGCACTGTGGGTCAGTGAGGGGATGCTGTTTCTCTGGTTGGACTGACCCTACGATCTTCTCTGTGCCTTGGCAACTCTGAGCAGGAGTGGTATCCTCTGGGCTTGGTGGTCCAGGATGTTATTCTCTTTCTCTCTTAGTTCTCTCCCATGTGGTCCTTGCAGAGTGGCCATGCTCCTGGGGTGTATCTTCAGTGCTGTCCTCTGTAGTACAATCTTCTCAGGGAGGGGGTCCATCTAGCTGGGGCTGGGGCAGCCCTGCAGTCCTCTCTGTTAGTTCAAAGCTTCATGCCAGTATGTTGCCCCAGTATGCTTTGGTGTACTTGGTTGAGGTTTGATCCCTTTCTCCCTTTCCTGTAGAGACATAAGCAACGTGCTCCCAGGAGTGGGGGGGGGGGGTGTTGGTGTCCTGTTCCCTTTCAATCCACATGCTCTTTCCCTGTTCCCTCCCTTACTTTTTAGTTGGCTGCCATATGCATCCCTCATTGAGGCTGATCCCTTCCGGAGTGCTTGGACCTTGACCCAGGAATTTATGCATTTGTGGCTTTCCCCCCTAAGCCTATTGTGCTTTTTAAGCTTTCCTCAGTGGACTCCTGTTGTACTTGTCCTTTTGTGCTGCCAAGGCCAAACTTTTCTGGTTTTAAATATAATACAATCTGATACATAGTATTCAAATAAGACAAAAATATGCTCTTCTGTAAGCTGCCTTTAGGACAAACTCATTAATATTTTTTTTCTGAATCTCTCTCTGCTTACTGTAATTATAGTTCAGTAGTGCAGAACTTGCTTCAAAAAGTAAAAGAAAATTAATGATGCTATTATCAAAATGAGAAAGAGTAAGAAATCTCCCTATTTTATATAACATTCAAGCAAATTCTTGCACATACATATGCATATGTAAGCTATGCATGAATGGATGAAAAAGCTATATCTGATACACACACACATATGCTTTTTCATCCAACTCAAACACCTTTCTTTTCACTTTTTAAAAATCCTTTTATCGGGAGCTCTTACAGATAACCCAACCTTCCATAGTTCAGCTACATCAAGCAGTATTGTACAATGACTACAAGTCGTTTCAAAACATTTTCTCTCTTCTTCAACTCCTTGATAGCAGCTCCCCTTTCTGTCCCTCCCCCCGTATCCCCCAGGAACCCTTATTTATGCACTGCCTTATCTAACCAACATGTCCACTCACATACAATGCTATTGTTCACTCCCCACAAGTGCTCTCAGCTCCTCCTTCCCCGCACTCTCTGACTTCTCTTTCTGCTCCCTGTCTTCCCCTACTCAGGGTTGTAATTCTGACATTTGGGGTGGGAAGGGGATGCAGCAGGGAGCAGTTTGACCACCTTGCTGCCATTGGCTGAGGAGGTCCTCAGAAATTGAGTTAGTGTGGTATCCACAGGCAAGAGAAGACAAGAGTCCTCCTCGGGGATCTCCCGCCTGCTCCAGATCTCCTGGCCTGCTCTGGTTCTCCGCTAGCAGCCACGTCCTCCTCATTTCCTGATCTTGTAACAAAGGCAGCACAGAGCGGGTGGAACGCCCTTCTTTCCAGTGTCTATAGTACTTTTCTATACAGAAAATCTGTTTTTAGTTAATCAGTGCTATCGGTCTTTTATTTACGAGTGGTTCAGTTAAGCATAGTTTTTTGGGCTGAGCCCCGGTGGCGTAGTGGTTGTGCGCGGGACTGCGGAGGTTCAGTTCCAGCAGTGGGGCTGGCCCTCCTACTCCCACCGCCGGAGCGCAGTGATGCCCACCCCCCCACCCCCCCAAAAAAAGAATAGTTTTTTATTTCAGTATAAAAACATGCACTTTCTTTTAATATTGCTATAGATGTAGGTATTTAAGTCAATTTAATGAAAGCCTCCCAAAACTTTCAATGAACTCTGCTTATCAAGTTTTTCCCTCATATACCATGCCTATAGCAGATAGACCATGAGATAGCTTAGCCAGAGTGTAGCCACTTTGTAGCAATGCAAACCATTTTGTTAACTAGCTAAAATTAAAATTTTTCCCACTGAACTGACCCACCTTGTCGTAACCTCCCTCCTCCTTAGGCAATTACAAACTTCTTCAGAAGTCAAATGGAGGGTGCAGAATTGACCATTGTTAAGAAACAGTGCGACCTTTCTGCTCACAATTGCTAACCACAATTTCTGCTTCTGTACCTGCCTGCTTGCACAACTGCAAAAGTCTCTTGTTTATCCAGCGCTATAAAAGCTTCAGCTAAAAAGCAATGGAGGCCGCTCTCCAAAGGAGATCTGTGAGAGTTGGTCCCTGGGCAGGTTAAAATGAATTTTGTTGCAACTCATTTTTGGTCTGGGTGATTCTTGCTACCCGGTCTGCAACAGCAGCACTCAGGGAAGTACTAGAAATATCCAAAGTGGTAAGGGTCAAAGTTGAAGTAGTGTAGAGTACTTCGGGACACACAAAGGAAGAATCCGAGAAGCCTTGTTGGACATGGTTATGGGAGCTGAATTGTAGAAGTTGAGAAAAGGTTTGACAACCATGGATTAGAAGAGAAATACTCCAGGACTATAGGCTAGCATTGTAAAGATAGAGAGACCAGAAAGAACACAGCAGCAAGAATGTGGCAGTGATACCCCCACTAGAGTGTAGGCTCCGGAGGGCGTGGTAGGAAATGGGACTGAAAGAGGAGACCCGGTTGGGAAGGGACCTGACAAAAGTGTACTATCTCGCCAAGTTCAGAGTCATCTTTGTGCTCAACATTCCCTTGGAAATAAGCCTATGGTAGGAAATTGGATAAGGATACAGATGATACAAGATTGGCCAAAAATTGAAAAGTGGATGAGGACTACACGGAAATGCAATGAGCTACTATAGGCTTGCAAATATTCTAAATAAAAATTTGAAGGGGAAAAAGGACATTTTATGCAAGGATTTGCTTGAATGTTCTACAAAAGAGGGAGATTTCTTTCTCTTCCTCTTTTTGGTATTAGCATCACTGATTTTCTTTCTTTCTTTCTTTCTTTTTTTTTTTAAAGCCAGTTATAGACTAGTGAACTATAATTACATTTATAGTAAGCAAGGAAAGACTCAGACACAAAGTTCTTCACCAAAATACTAATCAGAGATAATTTTAAAAAGAGTTTGTCTTCCAGGTAGCTAAATAGAGAGCATAACTTTATATTTTGTCTTTCTTGAATGTTACATATCAGGTTGTATCATTTTTAAAATCAGAAAAGGGATTGTTTTTCAATTAGAAATAAGGTAAAGGGGCTGAGCCCTGGTGGCGTAGTGGTTGTGCGCGGGACTGCGGCCTACTGGGATGAAGGTTCAATTCCAGCAGTGGGGCTGGGCCTCCTACTCCCACCGCCAGAGAGCAGTGATGCCACCCCCCCCAAAAAAAATAAATAAGGTAAAATTCAGTTGTAGAATAATTTCTATACATTCATATCATGAATGGCTACAAAAGTGTTTAGGAAAATAATAAATTCATGTGGGGAAATTCTTATATTAAAAGACCACCACAAGGAAACAAATTCAGCGAGCATCCCTCCCTGACACAAGGCCCTACATGGACAGCATTGGAGAAACCATATTGGCATAGTACCCTGTCTGACCCAACCACACCATGGCAAAACACTAAGGGTGTGCAACAGAGCGTGGAGTTCCAAAGGGAGTGCCAAGTGTATACTTTGGAGCCAGGGTGTGACACCCCATTGGACTCAACCAGAGGACACTGCTGGAGGTCAACAAACAGACCTTGAACTATTTACAGGTTTTTATTTTGTTATTATTATTTTTTACACACACACACGCATACACACATATATTTAGACATGGGAATTTTTTGTTGTTATCATTGTTTCAATTTCTTTGGTTGTTTCATCTTAGGATGCCTGTTTTTTTTTTCTAGTACATATTGTTATCTCTGAAGGCCTACCTAGATAAGATAGGCTGGATAAAGAGTCAGGAGGAGAAACTAAAGGGACTGATGGTTTCCTGGGTTGCAGGGAAGAGACCTGGGAGATGGGGAGGGGGAAAGGAGGTGGTTTGACCAACGCAGGGATAAGGGAACAACAACTGATTATTCAAAATCAGTGGCAAGGTGGGTTTGAATGGCCCGATAGGGATTGAGCAAGAGTAATGCAACACAGAGAAAATACTGAAACCCCAATGGAGACTGAGTATGATAGTGGGACAGGAGGAAAGTAAAAGGAAATAGAGGAAATTGCTGGCAGGTAAATAGACCTGTTTTTATAGAGGTTTAAATACAGGCACGTACATAGGTAAATATATTTCTATATGATGATGGAGAAATATGTGCATGCACTTATAGGGTTAGTATTAAGATAGCAGGTGGGCATTGAACCTCCCCTCAAGTACTTCCTTAATGCAATAACACTTTGGTCTATTAAATTGGCATTCCATGATGCTCACCTACCCGACACGATCACTGAAGACAAATGTGTGCATAAACAAATTGATGAAGAAAGCTGATTGTACCCAGCTATCAAAAGATATAGCATCTGGGGTCTTAAAGGCTTGAAAGTAAACAAGCAGCCATCTAGTTCAGAAGCAATAAAGCCCGCATGGAAGAAGTTTACCAGCCTGTGTGACTACGAGGTGTCGAAGGAATCAGGTATCAGGCATCAAAGAACCAAAAATTATAACATATAAATGAGGGTGAGTACAGATTGGGGACCTTTTTACAGAGTGCCTGTAGAGAGGAGATGAGCCAGTCAAGGTACAGTGTAGCAACAATGAAATATGCAACTTTCCTCTAGTTCTTAAATGCTTCCTCCCACCCACTATCATGATCCCAATTCTACCTTACAAATCCAGCTAGACCAGGGGATGTACATTGGAGTGGGAAACGGGGGTAATTCAGGACAGATGATCTTTTCAGGACCAGGGGTGAGTGGTGATGCCAGGATGGTGGAGGGAAGGTGGAGTAGAAAAGAGGAAACTATTGCAGGGATCTACATATGACCTCCTCTCTGGGGTACAGACAACAGGGACGTGGGTGAAGGGACATATCAGACAGTGTATGATGACAAAGTAATGATAATTTGTAAATTGTTAAGGGTTCATGGGGAGGGGGAGTGGGGAGGGAAGGGAAATATGGGGCGCTGGTACCAGGGGCCTAGGTAGAAGGAGGATGTTTTGAGAATGATGATGGCAACAAATGTGCAAATATGGTCTGCATATAATTGACGTAATAATTGATTGTGAAAGGAGTTGTATGAGCCCCCAATAAAATTATTTTTTTAAAAAGTTTATAGTGAGGGCTCAAGTAAAAATGTTTTGAAAATGATGGCAACATATGTACAAATATGCTTGATAGAATTGATGTATGAGATATAAGATCTGTAAGAGGCCCCAGTTAAAAAAATGAGAGAGAAGAAAATGAAAAACTGAGGCGAACCAGTGACCCTTTTTGAACTATAGCATTCATTGTTATTGTTAGGTTCTGTTAAGTGAATTCTGATTCATACTGATCCTAATTACAATAACGAAGCACCAATCAGTCCTGGACCATCCTCACAATTGTTTTTATGTTTGAACCTCTTCTTGCAGTCACTGTGTAAATCATAGTTTCCCAAAGTGGGCACCCCCCCACCCCCACTCCCGTGATGTGTGGAATGACACTTTATCCTGGATTCTGGGATGGAGTACAAAAGGTTTTCATTGCTAGGGAGGTCATGAGGAATTTTTTTTTTAAGAGGATAGTAGACCATATAAGTTTGGGAACCTCTGGTATAAATACATCTTGTCAGGGCCTACCTATTTTTCCCTTTCTCTACTTTATCAATTATGATGGCCTTCTCTAATAACTGGTCTCTTCTGGCAACATGTCCAAAGCATGAAAGACAAAGACTCTCCTACTGACCTCTAAGGACCATACTGGCTGCACATATTTCAAGAGATGTTTGTCCTTTTGGCAATCCGTGGGACTTTCAATATTCTTTGCCATCATCATCATTCAAACGTGTCAATTCTTCTTTGATCTTCCTTATGTAATGTACAATTTCACATGCATACGAGGCCATTGAAAACACCATGGCTTAGTTCAGTCATAGCTTAGTCTTCGGAATAGCACCATTGTCCTTCACTATCTTAAAGAGGTCGTGTGCAGCAGATTGACCCAATGCAATGTGTCCTTTAGTCACTTGTCTGCTGCTTCCTGAAGCATTGAGTGTGGATCCCAGCAGGAAGAAATCTTTAGCAACTTCAGCTTTCTTTCCATTTATCATGATGTTAACTATTGGTGCAGTTGTGAGGATGTTGGTTTTCATTGCATTTATTTGTCATTTATATTGATGGCCGCAATCCTTGATCTTCATCGGCGAATGGTTCAAGTTCTCCTCGCTTTTGGCAAAGAAGATTGTGCTATCAGTGTATTCCAGGTTGTTAATTAGCCTACCTTCAATCTGATGCTGCATTCTTCATGTACTCCGGCATCTCTGATTACTTGTTCAGCGTATGGATTGGATAAATATGGTGAGAGAATCCTATAGAACAGGATAGAATCCTGGTACCTAGCCTCCTTATTTGAAACCATGCACTAGTCCCTTGTTCTGGCCACATAACTGCCTCTTGAACCATGTACAGGTTCTGAATGAGAGCAGTGAAGTGTTCTCAAATTCCCATTCTTCTTAAGGCTGTCCATAGTTTATGAGCCACACAGTTGAATGCCTTTGCATTGTCAATAAAGCACAAATAAATAGCTTTTGGTAGTCTCTGATTCTGGTCAAGGATTTCTGATGTTAAGTGCAATACCCCTTGTTCCATACCTTCTTCTAAGTAGGCCTGAATCTCTGTCAGTTCCCTTTCAATGGATTGCTGCAAACGTCTTTGGATGAGTTTCAGCAGAATTTTACTTGTCTATGAATGACGCCAATGATACTGTCCTACAATTTGAGCATTCTGTTAGGTTACCTTTCTTTGGATTGGGTATGTCTGATTGCTGTTAACTGGACAATTACCTAATTTTCAAATTTCCTATTATAGATGAGTGAGTGCTTCCAGTGCCTCATCAGCCTGATATTCCATCAATTCCTCGAGTCTTGCTTCTGGCTAAAGCTTTCAGTGCAGCTCGGACTACAATACTACTGTTTCTTGCTTGTACACTACTTCTTCAAATGATGGAATGTCAACTAGTTCTTGGTGCAGTGACTCTGTATTCTTTCCATCTTCTTTGGGTTGTTTCTGCATTATTCAAATTTTGGCCATATGATCTTTAAATATTGCAACTTGAGGGTTCATTTTTTTCTTGAATTTTTTCAGTTCAAGATGTGAGGAGTAATCCTCTCCCTACATTTAAAGCTATGTATTTAAATTTTTTAATGTATTTTAGGCATCACTGCCCTCTAGTGGTGGGAGTAGGAGACCCAACCTTTGCTCCTGTGAACTGGAATTGAACCTCCATCCCAGTGGTCCACAGTCCCGCGCACAACCACTACGACACTGGGACTCAGCCCTGTATTTAAATTTTTTACAAAACAACCTTACCGCCCTCAAAATACTCCCTACTACACGTAATATGTTTGTCAGATCTGCAATTCCGTTCTCAGAAGCATCTTTCAAACTCATCTATTTGGATGGCTCCCTCATTTTCCCCCCTTCATCTCTCTGCTTCATCAAATTCCTGTCCTTTCATGTGCCTCTTCATTCTCAGAAACAAAAAGAAGTCACACAGAGTGAAGTCAGATGCATGGGACAAGTGATATCCAGTGTATTTATTTGCCTAAAATGGGTACACTGGCACATGTGAGTAGATGCATTGTTGTGGTGGCAAAATCAGTCCACCATGGGTCATACATCAGGTTCTTTTGTCACACAGTTAGGTGATCTTTTCAGAACCTCTACATAGAAAACTTGTTTACAGTCTCAGCTGGTCAAATGAACTCCAAATACCCTGTCCCTCTCCCATAAAAAACAAACAAATAAGCACTGGTTTTGGGGGGCACTCCCCTGAAATACTAAGTGTATTCTTCATTTTTGGTTTTCTACCTCCAAGTCTTTTTTTTTTTTTTTT
>PVJH01022174.1:0-37178 GCA_004026705.1 Nesogale talazaci | reverse complement strand
GCTGTGGCTGGTCCCCGGCCTGGGGTACGTGAGCAAGGCAGGGCTGACGGCCACGGCATCGAAGGCATGGTTGTGGGCAGCCCCGTACTGGTACTGTCTCTGGTAGGTGTCATAATGGCGCTGTCTGCTAACAGTGCTGGGGTGGTTGAAGCCAACAATCTCCGAGCGGGCGTATCTTGGTGGCACCAGCAGGGTGGACCGCCGGCTTTCCTGGTGCTGCAGGGTATGTCTGGCCTGGTTTCGCTGGTTGTAATGGTAGTCACTGTGCGCGTAGGGAACCCTCTCGGGGCTGCTGTCGGGGGAAATCTCCAGCCTCCTCAGGGGCTGCCTCCAGGACCTTTCTTCCATGGACTTCTGTGAACTGTACTGTGCATGGCCTCGCCCCCAGCGGCTTTCATACGTAGCTGTGGAGCCCGCCTACACAAACGAGAAAGAAAGCAGGGGTGAGCTCTCCCGTGCTCCGGGTCTGCCTTGGTCAAAGACGACTGCTCTGACCTCAGACCTGACAAGGATGGTGAAGAGAGGTCAGGACCGACAGCTTGTACTGTCACCATGACTTGGGGGTGAGTCGGTGGGAACTAAGGACAGCAATAACTCCGCCAGGATCATTCAACCCGATGTCTGTTTCTCTGGCTTGGGAGGAAAAAGTGGTCCCAATGAGGGACATTACGACATCTACCACAAACTTGATTGATTTGGGTCTGATTTACTTGTGATGGGTTTCAAGCCTGCTTAAAGTGCCCAGGTTTCCATGACTTTCACATAAAATCGTGTTTCTCATAATTCATTTGGGAAATGGTAACATTTGGGGCCAGTTAAACATTAAAAAAAAATGTAAGGAAGTTTGAAAATGTCTCCATGGTGATAACTGATAACTGGAATTTTATTCTTTGATAGCTTACCTGTAATATATCATACGTTTTAGTACCCAGGGAACGCCCAGTGGCAAAATCATTTTCCACCAAGTGTAGGTTGTACACGTACTCAGGCACACTGCTGGTTCGATGAAGATTTCCTGCGATCAAGCATATTTTAAAATAATTCAGAAGATGAGTAGGCCAATCCGGACTTACACACTATAACAACAGAAGGCTGAATTTTTTAATTTAAGTCGTTAGGCTAATAAAACAAGTACTAGATTTATGTTAAGGCTTTTAATTACTGGTTTAACACCATCTGTGGATGTGGCACCCCAAGTCAAAGGTTATCGCAATATTTGCTTTGTTAGAAACTTTTCACAGTAGGAGTCTAATTTTAAAAGGTGGATGTGTCGAGGAAAGAGAAAGGGGATTCATTAAGAATATAAGTATGTTTGGTTGCTACACAAAGGAATCTAAGACTGACTCACTCATTGGTTTAGGGGGCCCATACTATCAAGGTCACTTTCTCAGGGAAGAGCAGGAAAAATGATGTGTTCCCAGGGAAGGAACATTGATCCTTCTTATAATAAGTAGGTGTAGCAGTCACCTAATTTGATATCATTTGAGGATTAAGATTAAAGGGGTGGTGTCTGAGACCTCTCTGTGGGCATGGCTTTCTCCAGAGAATGCTGGGAAATCTGACCATAGTTCCCCATGGGAGGTGAGAGACCCAATGCTCACTCCCTGGGAGACATTGCAGCTGACAAGACATATGGGAGCATGCTGATAGAGCCTGAACCCTGGAAACTGGAGGAGCCACAGGGAGACTCCTTCCAACACCGAGATACTTCTACAGCCACTGGCTACAAAAGATTCTGCAACCACTGGTCTGTGATAATCCTGGTGTCGTTGCTTGTGCTTCACGAGTCTGAAGAGGAGTTTATAGATTCCTATTAGACATATGGGCTAATATCGGACTTGTGGACTTGATCTGGACTGGGCTGGGATGTTTTCTCAATGTTCATTTCCTCTTGTATATAAACTCTTTCTTAGATCCATTTGAGTGTCTACGGATGTCTCTCTAGTCTACCCAGATTAACACAGTAGGTGTGAAGGCTAATGGGGAGTCAACAGTTTCAGATAAGGTGGCTTGTATGATCTACAAGATGGGTCAATAGGGCAGAAAAATGAAAACGGTTCTTCCTGAAAAAGGCCCTGACTCAGGTTGAGGCATTTGGGAATGTGAAAGTTAGGCTGCACAGGAAACCAAACTCTGCAAAAAATGACAAACACAGGCTCATTTTTTTTTTTCAGGTAGCCCAATAGCCAGCCTCTCATTGCAGCTGACAAGACACATGGCAGCAGCTGATAGACCCTGAGCTCAGCCTGTCATGTAAACACTAAGTAGGAGGTACGCTTTGTTCTCAGCTTTGTGGTGCTCACACACATTCTCAATTGCTGTGTCACACATCTTAAAATGTTTGGGGGTGGGGATGGGACAGTCAGCAGAAGACAGCTGAACTCATCTTTATCTCCTTTATCTTTTTCTCTGATTTTTTTTTCTTTTTCTTTCTCTTGCAAGGTCTGTTGCATTATTTTTTCCCCAAGGTTAGTTTAAATCATCAAAGAACTCCAAAATCTAGGTAATGTCTAGCTCCCTAATTGGAACCAAGATGCATTTTAAGTCATGTAGCATTCTTTTAAAATCCTAGTGGTGGCGGTGGTGTGGGGGGGTGGTGTTAGGGATACACAAAATTTCCAAAGACAAACAACTGATTCACAAACTATTTTGAGAGGAAGAGTAGGGACTGTTGTTGGCAGAGAGAAGTCAGAAGGATGAATTAATCCCATATTATTGTGTGTACATAGATCTGGCTGGAAAGCAGTTTTCAGGTCTCAAGGGTTCCTGGAGGGGGTAGCTGCAGGCTCTGTCACTTCAGGCTCAAGGAAGCTGAGTTGAACCAGGTGTCTCCTAGGGAGTGGTTATGACGAAAGGTCAGGCATCTCTTAGTTGATATCGTCTATGACACAGATTGTCTGGCATGAGGACCCTGGCTGAACAAGAGGAATCATCTTCTCAGAACCCCTGAGCTAAAGTTATGAGAGGTTGTGAGGACTCCACCAGTAGTACCTGGCCAAGAGGTCCCTGCCTAGACTGCCCTGTCGTCCCCATCTTTGCACCCACTGCACAGTCCCTCCTCCCCACCCACCACTCCACAGGACTTTCCAGGTGAGGAGGAGGCGGCTAGATAAGACAGGTCTACTCAACACTCACACTCTGATCTTGAAGGGTCTTGGGACCTCTGTACAAGACAAGTGAAGAGGAGGAGGGATGAGAAAGGAGGCTTCTTACACTTTCCCTACCTCCTTCCGATACAACAGAAAAACAGACATCTTGGTTCTAAAGACTGTAGTCTGGCAGAAGCTAATTAGCTGATAACATGTAATAAACCAGATTGGGGGTGGGGGGGGTGGGCTTCACTGGCCTCTGGTGGGAGGAGGCCCAGCCTTGCTCCTGGAGAGCTGCTACTGGATTTGAACTGCTAACCCAATAGGGTGCAGTCCCACACTCAACCACTATGCCACTGGGGTCAGCCCAAACCAGATTAAAAAAAAAATTTGAGGCTATCCAGCATCCAAATTTTCAACGCTATGATGACTGACTATATATTAAAGTCAGGTGCAATCGCCGATGAGAACACATCACCACTTGCAGTATCACCTTTCCTCTTCTGAGGCCAGCAGTGTTTGAAGATGAGCCACCAGATATATGCCAACATCCTTTTCCAATAAATTGTTGTAAACTCAAATTTTCAAAAGACAACAATAAATGTAGGCTGGGAAGCAAGCACTTTTCTGGACTCAAGTTGTCTTAGAGACAGCTGCGAACTTGTAGCTGTCCCCTGAAGGCCCAGGGAAGCTGAGTTCAACCAGCTATCTTCTCCCATCCACACAAGCTAAGATTCCTGCCAGAAAACCAAAACCACACCCACGTCCACAAAGTTAATTCTGACTCACATTACCTTAGGTGGGGATTCTGAGATTGTAAATTTTTACAGAAGAAGTGCCCTCCCCCTTTGCCCCCCCCCCCAATAAAGAAGAGGTGCCCTCAACTTTTCTGTTAGTAGATTTGAATTGTTGACTTTGAGGTTTGCAGCCTTGAAGCCACTCACTATCACCAGGGCTGCCAAAAGGGTTAAAAAGTGTGAAAGTCTTTTGATAGGGCCCAAGTGGCCTACTGAATAGCTAATCAGTAATTTTTATAATTGGGCTTATTAAAGTAGAATATTTATTTTCTAATTGCTGCTAGAGGTAGGTTTAAAAAAAAGCAATTTAAATAAATTCCCTGTATTTCAATATTACCTTTCTTTAAAGAGCTCGATGTAGCATATGTGTCTCTTTACAATATTCTGTGATGTAGAGACAACTATCGTTTTCACCATTTAAAAATAGGGAATCTTAAGTTATCTGTCTTAAATTGCAAAGAGATTTAATAACCAGGCTTGGTTCCTCCTTTCCACTGTTGCTTGTTGTTTTGATGGTGGCATTTCTGAATTGTTTATCAAAACTGTTAAGACATTATTATAATCCTTGCGCTAAGGATTAAGAACTATCCTCTTTCATTCCTTCAAAACCTTTGCTGAGTAACAACTCCCAATGTTTTGTGAAGGTTGATTCTTGACTTGCTCACATAACTCATAAAACACTTTTAGTGTTCCCATGAAAGTATTGAGATCCATTTTATTGTTCCCAAAATAACTATGAAGTAGTTGTTGGCAACAGCAAAAACAAACAAACAAACAAAACCCCACAAAAAACAACAAATTAGTTGTATAAGCCATGGGTTCTCTTCTGGAGAAATACACACATAAGAAAAACTGTGACATCTGATATTCAGCTTACAGGTGGCGCAATATATGGTTTCTCTGGTTAGAAAGCCAATCGTGAACAACAAACAGTGCAGATTAATTAGCCTGAGGCAGTCACGAGTTTGAGATCATGAATTAGCAGGTGGGTTTTAAATTTTGAAAGAAATTTGGATTAGATGGAATGGAGGAAAAAAAAAAAAGGAAAGCCAAATATTAACCAGAATGAAAACATATCTCTTTAGGGAAGTCTTTGTTTTCTGTTCAAGCAGAGATTGAAATATGTAATATTATGAATATTGAACGAACTCAAGCATATCCTTCTTCATAAGTAGAAGCAAATAAACAACATTTACACACACATACTCAACATATTAGTGTATGCTGCATTACATAAAGTCAACATGAAAGTCGAGTTTTACTAAGAATGAAAATGAGGGCATCACAAAAAGGGTCTGCTCTGTTGGATAAGTCAAAGGGACCTGTGGACTTGTCTTCAGCCCTGGTCCTACCACTTTCTATGTGACTGCACAAATCACTCAGAAGTCGCCTTTCCCTGTAATTCCCTCCAACAGAGTTACTGAGAAACAGTTAGTTACCTGATGGAGAACACATTCAAATGCATTTAAACTTATGAGGAGATTTGCAGAAATAAGATGTGTTTTTTAAAATAGAATTTGATTCACAAAATTTTGCTTTTCACACTTTTTTCATGAAGAAATATGCTCTGGAGAGGTAAGTGACCCAGTGTGTAAGCTTCAATTACACTGTGCAGTAGCTCAGATTTTTTTATTCTGGTAAGTTTATCAGTGATGTTAAAGTAGATTTTTTTTTTCTATTTGATTTTCATTAAACCAGTCACTGAGGATAACTGTGACATTAGTGTAGCTTTTCAGTCTTTTACTCCAAATAATTGTCCATGGTATAATATATGCTTTTGATGTTTCCTAAAGCAGGCAATGATTTATTAGGGAATATCCAAATTAGTGTGGATCCAGACATTTACCCAAACCTTTTCTTCTAAGAGGACTACAGTCATTTAGGGAGCCCATTCCAGGGAAAATGAAGTTGGCAGTCTTAGAGCAGCTTTGAACAACCCCCTCTAACTTCAAATAAGCAATCCCCATTCAAAGTCATTTTGGGGGAGGGGCAAAACAAGAAGGAGGGGTGGATTCCATGTAGAAGAATTCCAAGTAGCTCAGAAGACTGATAAAGTCTATCCCTATTAAAACAACTTTCTCTCTCTCTCTCTCTCTCTCTATTGGTCTCAGTGTTACATCTGAATAATATGATCCTTGAGTAACTTAGGAGAAAAGCATCTTTTATTTCAGAGAGCTTGGCAAGTATTTTATGTATGTATGGTTGTATGAATGTATGAAATACTTTCATTGGGGGACTTGTACATCTCATCACAATCCATACATTCATCCATTGTGTCAAGCACATTTGCACATATGCTGCCATCATCATTTCCAACACATTTTGCTTTCTACTTGAGCCCTTGTTATCAGCTCATTTCCCCCTTACCCCCCACCTTCCCTCACGAATCCTTGATAAGGCAGATATTACTATTTTCACATCTTACATTGTCCTCTGCCGCCCTTCACTCACTTTAAAAGGAGCCTGGTGGCCAAGTGATAGCCATTGAGCTATCAGTTCACACATGCCAGCTTCTCTGAGGGGGCAAGATAGTCTCTTGTGCAGATCTAGCCTAAGGAACAGTTCTTCTCTGTACTCGAAGGATACTATGAGTCAAGAGCAACACAGTATCAATCGGGTTATGTTTTGTTATGCAAATATTGTCCAAACTTATAAATTACTGTTAGAGTTAAAAAAATACTGTTAGAGCTAAAAGTTGATTTCCACAATCACAATATTTTCTTTATGGGTTTTGCGAGCAGCATAATTATCTAACTGGTTGATATTGAGTATCAACCAAATACTTATTGAGTATTACATCAAAAAGCCTTTGTTCTGACTCCATCACCTGTCTCTATATTCTGTATCTAAATTCTCTCCCTGAAAACAATCCCACTGCATTACACTCCCAAAATCCAACTCTAGCTTCCCTTATAGTTATATGGTAAGGAGAAAACAGAGGAATAGCATATAAATAAAACCTTATATATTCTGCTTTGATTAAAGAGATAAAAGCAGCACCACTTTCAGAAAGTTCTCTTTTTCCCCCCAAGATTCCAACACTCAATGATGACGATTTCACATGTGATTCTCACTGCCCCTGAGTCAATGCTGACTTACAATGGTCCCTTGTGGGTTTCTGAGACTGTCCTGGGAGTAGAAAGGCCAGTCTTTCTCCCGCAGAGCTGCTGGTGGTTTTGAACTGGGTGCCATTCAGATCCCAGCCCAGTGGGTAACCACCACACTACCAAGTTTCCTTTCAAATGTGATTAGGGTTATAGAAAATACACATAAATGGCCTTTTATATTGCATGTCTTTATGTTGTATATTTTATTTGTGTGATGAGAATATGATTCTTATGATTATGGACTGGTAACTCAGCATATAGATAAAGTAGTACAGTTTATTCAGGTGATTCCTAATCTATTTATTTCTTTAATTTGTCTCTTAATTTTGGTATCCTTGTCAAGGCATCTGCGACAGCCCATAATCAGTTAGTTGTAAGACTTTAGAGCTAGTGACTAAGATCACATTACATTCCGATGATGCAATTAATGGTCACAAAGGTGAATTTCTAAAACTCATAAATAGAGAATACTACTTTCTTTTTAAAAATGTCACTACAGGTTTCTTTGTGATGATCCACAAGTCATATTTCCACTGTCTTCTTATATCTTCACTGCCAAGTCATTAGTTTTCCAACCTCTTCTTTTCCAACTGATTGGTGGTTGCTGTTCCTTTTCTAAACCCACTCAAACATCTGTCAAGTGTATTCATAATTTTACAACCCCCTTGCATTATACGTTTCTTCCCTGCCAAAACATCTTCTGTACTCAGAGTTATGAAACTCTTTTATTTATGTTCAAGCTCTTGATCCATAATATGAAGTGAGGGAGAAGAGTGAGGGATGACTTCCTATAAGAAGGAAAGACTGAACTGAGTTTTGGGGAAGGTAAGAGTTAATCAGGCCAGAGGAGAAAAGGCATGGAGAGGGGCGGGGTGAGGAGGGGAAGCAGTAGGAATAGCAATTGAGATAAATTCCACCTATCAGTTTGCTGGGAGGTTGGGGGTTGGGAATGAAGTTTGAAAAGTTGCAGGCATCCCTTCATGAAGAACTTGGAATGCTATGTTGAATGAGGATTCTGTAGATAAGAGAAAAATGAGAGGGTTTAAATAAAGAAATAAGATGCAATTTTAGAAAGTTCACTCGAGTAGCTGTGTGGAGTATGAAGTGAAGCCAAGTATTTTTTTAAGCTATCTGACATCAGGAGCCATGTCTTAGATCATTGCTTATGGGATAACTGTGTATGGTACTTGACAAATTAATTGCCAAATAGTGATATTTCTGTGTACATTAAAAATAACATCCCCCCAAAAAACTCAGTTGGCACTTACTCAGATTGAGAGCTATTCTGTGCATCATGAGACTGGAGTCAGATGTGATGACGTGGTTGCACAGTGCCTTTGTCTTGAGATGGACGGGAGATGTAAAAATATTCTCTAATGTTTCTTTGTACATTCTGGTAATGTAGAAAAGAAGAAAAATTCTCTCCCCTATAACAGAGGACACTATATTTTTTCCTAATTAAAGCATATTCAGTTTGTTTTGCAAGGTTCATTCTATCTCTGGATGATAAACATTTACTGTCATTCTTTTATCTTATGGTTTGTGTATTTATCTGTAATATTTACAGTATGTTGAAGTGAACTGAAATAGAATGGTGTTGGCCTTTTTGAATCAGACAAACCTATCATCTACTGTGCTGGGAATGACACATTGAAGAGGAATGGCAAGCTTTCATTATGAAAAATGACATTTCAAGATCTACCTGTTGTGGCTATGAGTTGGGCTGCAATATGTAAGGTCAGGAGTTCTAAACCACCAGCCACCCCTTGGGAGAAAGATGGGGCTTTATATTCCCTAAAGAGCTACAGAATCAGTGATTCACAGGGGAAGTTCTACCCTGTCCTAAGAGGTCACTTAAGAGTCAGCATTTGTTCAGCGACCTTGAATTCTGAAGCACAATGTGTCTGTGATAGGATAATATGCAAATGTCTATGAGGAAAATACTTAATATAACTATTATTCATATTTATGCACAAACTCAGATGAAAATATAGAAGGTTTTGCTAACTTTTGCTATCTGAAGAGTAATAAACATGCACTCAGAATGAATTGATAATTACTGGTGATTGGAATGTAAAAAAAGTTGGAAACAATGAAAGATCGGTAGCTGGAAAATATGACCTTGGTTGGAAATCCATGGGAGTCAAAGTGCACTCTTGAGTATATCCCTTCTGAATTTTCGAGACCATCTCAAGAATCCATTTGCTGTACTGAACACCAATGAATGAAAACCAGATGACTATACCCTAATAGTAAGATACGAGGAAAGCAAAAGATCATAAAAAAATCGAAAGAAGGAACTGGTATGAGAGCTTAAACAGTGAACACCTGTGGCGGTCATGCGCTTATGTAAATTTCATGATTGAGATGTAGGGGTGGAGTCTAGCCTGTAAATCTGGAGATAGCTATTGATTAGCCAATGAGGCCTCTGTGTGGGCATGGCTTTCTCCTGAGACTTTTGGGAAATCTCGTGATATTTCCCTCATGGAGATGAGAAGCTATCTCCCCAGTTGTTGGGAGTTAGTCAGTCTCAGAGACAATGAATTATGGACAAGACAAGATGGCAGCATCCAAGGAGCTGAAGGAGCCGGAGAAGTCACACGGCTTTGCCCTGATGGGACCAGACCTCTGAAGCTGGAGAAGCCACATGGAGAGCCCTGCCAGCGCTAAGTTGCTTCTCTCACCAGTGGATGCTGTTGATGGACCCTGAGCCCTGGAAGCAAGGAGCCATGGCGAGACCCCTGCTGGTACTGGAACTCTGCACCCACTGGCCTATGACTTCGTGAGTTGGAAGGAGACTTTATAGACTGATATTGGGCATATAGTCTAATATTGGATTTATGAGTTTGAACTGAACTGGGTTAGGATATTTTCTCAATGTCCCATTCCTCTTGTATATAAACTGTACCCTTATATCCATATGCATGTCTATGAATTGTTTCTCTAGTCTACCCAGATTAATACACCACCTATATTGCAGAGGGCTATGGATGACAGTGAAAGCTCTTAATCTATTTGCAGGGTCCATCTACAGATTAAGCCTCTGAAGAATCCCCTCTGGTCCTAGTTAAGGGATGTGAATAGCTTGCTATCAAACAGAGAACATTATAAAGTCAATCCTAACAGATGTAGTTAGCTTGAAATATAATATCATTGGATCTCCCTTTTAAAGTTGTTTTGGCTCAAAAAAAAAGTGAAGATGAAGTACTTGAGGATAAAGTCAGGGGTGTAAATAGCCTTGCTATCACTCAGAATGCATTAGGGAGTGGATTATTGCACAATAGTTGGGGTAAAATTTAACCTTATATCATTTGATCTCTCATTTAATTCATTTAAAATTTATCCTAGTTTTTAAATATTGTCTGATTTCTTTTTTATTGAAGTTTTAATCAATTTTACTTTGTTATCATCGTTAGTTTTTAAATGTTTCTAAATGAAACCCAGAATAGGTAAATCAAAAGAGAAAGCAACTACATTAATGGTTCCTGTATGGCTCGAGCAGGGGAAGCTGAGGGGAGAGGGGAGCTAATACTGATAAGTATAAGAATGAGGAAAATGTTCAAAAATGGATTGTGGTGAGAACTGTGTAACTCTTCTGGTTGTGTCTGAACTACTAAATTGTATGATATGTGAATTATATGCCAATAAAACTGTTAAAAAAAAAAAGACAGTGGACTGAGCCCCGGTGGCATAGTGGTTGTGTGCGGGACTGTGGCCTACTGGGATGGAGGTTCAATTCCAGCAGCGGCCTCACAGGAGCAAAGGCTGGGCCTCCTACACCCACCACTAGAGGGCAGTGATGCCAAAAACCAAAAACCAAACCAAAGAAAACAAAAAAGACAGTAAAGAAAGACCAAATGGTTGTTAGAGAAGAAGCATTTTGAGTCCTACTCCCACCACCGGAGAGCAATGATGCAAAAAAAAAAAAAAGAAAAAGAAAAGAAAAGAAAGAAGCATTTGAGATATGTATTATTGTGGTGTTAATGTCTTTTGCTCAGTATCATTACAAAAATTTATTGTGAAGATTAATTGATTAGTAAGAGACAATCTTGTTGTCATTTCCTTCTACATACTAAACACTCAAAGAATGTTAGCATTTATCAAAATAAACAACTTTAAAAATGCATTGCCATCAAATCGATTCTAGCTCATAGAGAATATATTGTACAAAGGAGAACTGTCCCATCTGCACTCCTGAAATATATTGCAATCATTTTGGAAGCAGATCGTACCACCTTTTTCTTGTGGAAAATCAGTGGGGTCAAACCATCAATTTTTGGGTTACAAACCGATCACTTAACCACTGTGCCACCTTTTATGCAGTACATGCTACAAAAATTTAGGTTTGTTTTTCCAGGTAATGCAATAAGCGTTTTATTCTCTATTTTTTTTATTACCTTAAAGCTGAAGGAGAATGTGAACTTGTGTTTCTCTTCCACTGAGACAGACTTCTAAGCCTATTATATATATGGCTCTTGAATAATTTTTAAATTGTTGTGAGGGGCAGTACTGGTTCTTCTGTCTCAAAAGTTTGCTTGGGCTAGACTGTTGTCAAGTGATAACTTTGGTGCAATGGGAGATAATGGTCCATGAGAGAGAGAAGAGAAATTAAGGAGTGGGTTAAAGGAAAACCACTGGGGGAAGGAGGAGAAGTATTAGTAGCTTAAACTGTTGAATAATAAATCAATTACCTGAAGTGTAAATGCCTATCTAATTTACAATAAATAATTTATTTTTAAATAGAAGCTAGAACAAATACACAGAATCTCTGTACTAAGAGGAATTGATAGTCATGTCAGAAAGTAGCCAATGATCAAAACTCAATGATACTGAAGAAAGAATTCCAACCTGCACTGAGGCATGAACAAAAAGCAAGGCTCTTGGAATGATGGAATATAACTATGATATTTCAACAAGCTGATATAATACTTGAAGTGCTTGTGTATGCCAAGAGACTTGCAAGACTGACTGGAAGAGAACCACATCTGGGCCCTTCCTCCAAAAGGTATCATTTGAATTATATTCAAATAAAGTTTTATTGAAGATAATTAAAATGGTAGGCTTATTAATAATCTTCAATATGCACCTGACACACCCTTGCTTGCTGAAAGTGAGGAGGATTTGATGCATTTACTGGTTAAAATAAAAGAATACAGCCTTTATTATTGATTACATTTAAAAACCCTAACAATTGGACCAATAAGCAGCCTCATATTAAACAGAGGAAATACTGTAGTTATCAAGGATTCCATTTTACTTCGATCCATAATCAATGCCTCTGGAATCAGGTAGGCCTGTCCCAGGCCAGAGTATTTTCCAATCGTCTCTTATGCTTGAGAAAGCTGGACGATGAAGTAGGAAGACCTCAGAAGAACGGGTGCCTTTGGCTTTGGTGTTTTCAAAGAATATTAAATACATCCCAGGCTGCCAGAAGAAATGAACAAATCTGTTTGGGAAGAAGTGCAGCCAGAATATTCCTGAGGAGTGTGGCACTACTTTGGATATGCTCTCAGGAAGGACCAAGTCCTAGAAAAGAACTTGAAAAGGCTTGGTGGAGTAGAGGGTCAGCACAGAGAAAGGCCGAGAACCAGAAGGATTGCCATGGTGGCTGCAGCAATGGCTCGAGCACGTCAAGGGTAAGGAGGATAGTTCAGGACCAGGCGGTGTTTGGTTCTGTCGTATACCTGGTTGTGATAAGTCAGGAGTGATGCAATGGCACCGAAAATAAGCACGTATTACTTTATGTCTTTCAAGAAGAGTCCCTGCTTGTTACCCTTTTTCAAAGAAAAAGTCGCAAGATGAAATAATTCTGGTGTGATCCCTTCTCTCCAGTTACTCCCATGGCTACAGATAGCAAAGCTTCAGTGGAAAGAATTTGGAGCCTTGGTGTTGCAGCAGTTAAAATGCTCTGGCTGATAACAAAGAAGTTGGTCATTTGTCTCCTGACACCTGCGGTTACTCAGTGGGAGCAAGATGTGGCCCCCTGCTGCCAGAAAGCAGGCCTCCCTCTCCTCCTGAGTCACTGTGAGCTGCAATCTATTCAACAGACAGTGAGGTCAGTGGACAACACTTTCTTCTGGAAATCAACGAATCATTGATGGAGTCGGCCAGTTAATACTGTTAAGCCTAAGGCTGGTTATTTCCTGAATATGAAGAAACAGGTTCTTTGAAATGATGTGTTGTGTTTTTACATGCTCATGTTTCCCCCCACATATGTGCATTTCTCTAGGTTTATATATTGGGCTCTCAGGCTCTTCTTTAAAACGCCATGTTAAAAAAGTTAAACCTGTGTGAATACTCATTTCCAGACTACCATGAATGGTATTTACACAAAAGGTAAAAAGCAAGCATTTAAAAACACGTTACAGGGCTGAGCACCGGTGGCGTCGTGGTTGTGCGCGGGACTGCGGCCCACTGGGACGGAGGTTCAATTCCAGCAGTGGGGCTGGGCCTCCTACTCCCACCACCAGAGAGCAGTGATGCCCCCCCCCCCAAAAAAAAACAAAACCAAAAAAACATGTTACAAATAAACTCCTACACACGTTAGGGGTTCTGAGCATGTAAATCTCTGTGAGAGCCAACAGCCTCATCTCTCGCCAGTGGATGGGCTCATATGTTTAGGACCCTTGTCTGTCCTTGCAATTTGCAGTCCAACACAAAACCACGAGGACTTCTTCGGACTAAAAATTCTGCTTATTGCCGTATTCCAGTAAGTCAGTGGAGTGGGATGGTTCACTTTAATGGCGTGACTGCTCTCCTCACATAGCATCAGGAGCACTGGAGGTGTAGTGGGCTACGCACACGGGATGCTTACCACCGATCAGCGGTTCCAAAAAATGAGCCACCCCAAAGGAGAAAGATAAGGAGTCACAGTTTAGAACCCCAAAGGGGCAGTTCTACTCAGAACTCACTGGCAGTAAGGCAGGGATATCACTTATCGTCTAGCTCCACTTTCATCGCTGCCTTTAACTGCTTATTTCTCTAAGCTAACATTCACACTTGATCTTAGCCAAAAGCCCGAGAAGCAATCTCTAGGCTAACATTCATACTGCACAAAACGGTTGGAGCTCAACACTCATTGTGGAATTGTGTAATTTAAAACTTTTGAGTGTCATCTGTGTTGGGACTAAATGATCCATGAGTATTACAAGCACTTTTCATCAAGTCTGATTTATAAACTTCAGAAGTTTGAGCCATGCATTTGTCACATTTCATTAATATTACAGATGGGGTGCTAATAATATGCTGCTTCTCTCAGAGAAGAAAAAGAAATCAAAGATCTTGAATAGTTTTTATGGATTAGATCAGAAATTCTTATTAATTTTAAACAATGCTGGAAAATAAAACAATGCTAATAATTATGGCCTTCAGTACATGAAGGAGAAAAGAAATTTACAAATCTAATAACCAAAGCAACACTGAAAGAGAACAAGGCAATGTGAGCCACAGATACCCAGAATATCACGTTTGTTCCTATGATTAGAATGACTAGCACAGGGCATAGATAACCTTAATGCAGTCTTTTAAAGAGCTAGACTGAATCTTGTCTTCCCTTTAAAGTAATTCCCTGCATCTAATCTGTGTCACAGAGAACAAAGCACTTTCATAATCAAACAGTGTCACTCTGGATCCTTTATTCTAAACTCCACACATAAAACATGTCATCTAGCAATGTGCAGTTTATTTTTTGTAATCACCATTTCAATATTCTATTTCCTTA
The DNA here is from genome assembly GCA_004026705.1 of Nesogale talazaci. Taxonomy (NCBI): domain Eukaryota; kingdom Metazoa; phylum Chordata; class Mammalia; order Afrosoricida; family Tenrecidae; genus Nesogale; species Nesogale talazaci. The sequence goes on along the minus strand of PVJH01022174.1, from coordinate 22,465 downwards.
CATTATAACCAGAAGGGCTCCTGTACAAAGACACATACTTTTTTTCTGCACTTACTGCCATCAATCTGTTAGAACAGAACAAAAGGTAACCTCAGGGATCAAGCAGAGGAACATGAACTCTGGTGGCCCCTTAGATTCAGATTCCTCTCTATCACACCCCCACCCCTCCCCCGAGTTAACTCTTTTTACCTTCCCAGCTCCTCCTCTTATCTGGAACACCAGTCACCTCATTCCCAGAATGTCTTCATTCCTGAAATTCCTTTTTGGCAAACCAAGAAATCATGCATCATCTGAATAATACCTATTCTCCCTCAGCCCTCCCACCAAAAAAATTAACACCTATTAAATTCTCTTTTTTCCTACCCTTAGTGAAATGTCAGTCTTTTTGCAGGAGTTGCCTGGGTTGGAGGATATTCAAAACACCTTGGCAAAGGAAGTCAACTTGAATAAAGGGCTTGCCACGAGTTTTATTGTAGGTTTCCAAAGAAACTGTAAATGTTGCTAGGGTATATTTTTCCTTGTGGGTGATAAGCATTGCATATACAATTGTAAACATAACTTTCCCCCTATCTGGATACCCCAGGCGGATACTGTGTAATAAGTGACTCAAACCCACTGCCACCAAGTCGACCCTAACGTAGAGTGAGCCCCTGTGGATTTCAGACACTTCACTGTCCATGGAAGTCGAAAGTCCAGTCTTTGTTCAGTAGAGCTGCTGGTGGTGTTCAACTGATGACCATGGGAAGCACATGGTAACCATTACAAGCAATAAGTAATAAGTCAATTAGCAATAATTTCAAGGCAGATGTAGTAAACAGGAAATAGATGGTCACTTTTAATATTTCCCTTTGTTAATACTGGCAATCACTAAATGTTTTTTCTGTGCCTTTTATAGGAAGATTTTTTTAAGTATCTACAATATGGGGGGGGGGACTCAAAAAACACTGGAGTTATTTTTTTTTTCAAAACAACTTTATCATCTTCAAAGTACTCATTACATTTAATATATTTGTCAAATCTGTGATTCTATTCTTGGAAACATTTTTCAAACTCATCTGTTTGGATGGCAGCCAGCACCTCCCTCATTTTTTGTCCCCCTTACATCATCAAATCACTGTCTTTTCATAGTCCTCTTCCTTTGTGGAAACAGAAAGAAGTCACAGGGAGTGAGGCCAGGCAAGTAAGGTGTGGGGCGCAAAAGAGTCATGATTTTTTTTTTTTTTTTGCCAAAAAATGATGCACAGAGAGGGCTGTGTGCGACCTTTGTCACGATAGCAAAACCTGTCCCCATTTGCCACAAAACAGGCCTTTTCGGGTCATGCACACTTACACAATCTTTTCAGAACCTCTAAATAGAAAGCTTGGTTAACAGTCTGACCTGTTGGAACAAACTCCAAATGCACTAACAGTGGCCAGTGCATTAAAAGAACACCGTCTTGATCTTTGATTTTACTGGATAGCTTTTTGGGGGCAAGGTAACAACGACATCTTCCACTGACTTATTGATGTTTGTTTTCGGGGTCGTAAGTATAGCATCACGTCTCATCACCAGTAATCATGACCTTGGGGGAAAAGTCTGGGTCACTTCAGAACTGTTCTTTCAAAGCCCACTATGTTTCCCCTCAACACTCTTTTTTCTGGTCAGTCAGAACCCAAGGTACAGATATCCCAAGGACTATTCTCATTCCCAAATCTTCGGCTAAAATTCTCTGAACCAAGCACCAAGATAGACCAGATAATGTCCCCATCTCTTCAATGATCTGTTGTAGGTCTTTGAGCACAAGCACAAGTGTCAACGTTTTCATCTGTTTGGGAAGTTGATGGCTGTCCAAAACCATGTGTATCATCACTCAACATTTCACTTTTTTTTGAAATGAGAAAACCATTGTACACTAGAGTTTTTCCCATAGCGCTGTTCTTGTAAGCTGTGTTCAAAATCACAATAGTTTCTGTGGCATTTTTTTCCATAGCAGGAAACAAAACTTCACTGTCACAGGCTGTTCTCTTAAATTGGCCATCACACACACAAAACAACCCAAAAAAACAAGGTTCAAGTGAAATTGCTTTTAGGAAAAAATCCACTACGACTTGAGAGGACCTTCCCTGGTGATGCCACTGGGTGTACTAACTCATAGCAAGTTGCTTGATGCTCACTCGGTGGACCTTTTTTCTGTTTTTGTGGGAATACCTCCTTGTATATACTCCTTCCACAATGTTACTAAGCAATTGGGACACCAGGAAGGTACTCAGAAACAAAACCAAACTCACCATCGTTGAGTCACTGCAGGCCCCAAATGACCGACTCTCTGTGGGTTTCCAAGACTAACTGTTTATTGGAGTTGAAAACCCAGTCTTTCTCCTGTGGAGCTTCTGGTGTTTCACACTGCTGACCAGGTAGTTCATAGGCCAACATGTAACCTCTACTCCACCAAAGCTCCTAGTGAGACCCAGCCAACTGTAAAAATATTCAGCATCCTGTAAAACACCACCAAAAGTCACAAGAAGGTTTAGAATAAAAACCACCCACCAAACAAATGTATTAAAAAGAAGTTGAAGCGTTAAAGACCTTAGTGGAGGGTGGGAGCTGTATTTATCAACAAGTTAAGCCATCGTCTGCCCCCTATTTACAGGGTAGGAGCCCTGATGTCATAGTGGGTGAGTTGGGCTGTGAAACATACAGTAAGTAGTGTGAAACCATCAGCCACTCTGAAAGGGAAAGATCAGGCTTTCTCCTCCTGTCAGCAGTCTTGGAAACCCACAGGGGCAGTTCTATCCTGCCCTATAGGGTCGCTATGGGTTGAAATCCTAAAGATGGCAGTGGGTCTTTTGGGTCTTTTACTTACAGGCTACATTTCAACCCTTCAGAATTTTGTGGCAAGCACAGGGGTTGCTTTCCCTCCAGATTTTCTTGTGTTGTTAGAGGAACCTTTCCTGACTGCACTTTTTTCTCCCCAATAATCGCTTATCTCTTTTGACTTTATAAACATAAGAGTAATAAGGAAATAATTAAAACAATACAATCAGCATGAACCCCCCAACTGCCTTTGTAAAGAACCTTCATTAAATGGCATACTCAAACCACTCCTAGTAATTCTTCCCTGGCGGCTGATGTTAAATTCCTCTGAAGCCACAATGTCCTTTTTTGGAGTCTTAGAAAGGTGAGGCTTTAAAGGCAGTCGGGGTTGTTTGCTGTCTTATCTCTCTGCCTGACATGCACTTTTGTGTAAGCTGCTGAGTGTATTTCAGCTTGCAGGGAAGCTGCTGTTGTGATTACAATATTTCAAACCCTTTGCTCCTTAATTGAAGACCCACTCAAATAGTTGCCATGAGCAGAGGGCAGAAGCACCATTCATAGTATGCTTTGTTCCACGACACCAGCCAGAAGAGCTCTATGAAATATTCATGTGTTTCCTCCCTAGAATCCTCTTCCTCCAACCACACCTCCCCCAGCTTAACCCTGTTGAATTTTTTAGATCAAAAATCCTCCAAGTTTTCTAAAATTCCCTTCATCTAAAAGGAACACATAATTGGAATAATAACCCGTGAAAGATCAAAAGGGCAGCCCCTACCCGAGGACAAAGTTCAGGAGGGTTAGGAAAGGAAGAGGAGTACAAATGGGAAATGCTGGGAAGCAGGTGGGGAGGGGGTGTGTGTGTCATGTAATATGACCTTTATGGGGACAAGGATCAGTGGCATGAAACAAAATGTGTATGAATTCTTGAGAGGAACATGGATGATCTACCTTTAAACCTTCCACCAATTCACAATAAAACCTTTACAGGAACAAAAATAAAAGTAACACATACCCGTACTTCCAAACTCCACATGTTAACTGCTTCTATGGCTTGCTTTATATTTGGCACTTTATATTTGATATCACTTTTTTTTTTAAAAGACAGGTTTCTTTCTTCAGACTTCTAACACCTTGCTTTAAAGCAAGCACAATCTGTGTTTCATTTGGTGCCTGCACAGTACCCAGGGTGAAGAACATAGTCAATTGATTCTTATTAGGCCTATCAAGCCACTGACTGGGTGGGGAGGGGGGAGAGACATGTTGGGGGCCTAGAGGGGCAGAAACAGATCATACATGAGTTAAGGATGAAGCCAACAATAAATGTGAAAATACAGTCTAAGACAAATGGAAGCATATTTACTTATCGACTATGTAACCATAGCCCTTATTCTTTGCATAAAACAGAAACCGTATCCATTTCATATAATTATTTAAGAATATAGTAGAATTTATGTATGGAAATATTGCATGACAATGTTCTCTTTCCTTGAATTCATGGATCCATTGCCTCCTGGTTAAGAGCACTGGTGGTGTAGTGAGTTACGGCATTGGGCTCCTCATTGTGAGATCAGCAGTTCAAAACCACCAGCTAGTCCACAGGAGTAAGTAACAGTTTCTACTCCAGGAAAGAGAATATTTCTGTTTTCTAGTAATCAGAAAACCCAGAGGAGGGAGTCTTATAGAATCACTATGAGTTGAACTTGATTTAATGGCAGTGAGGATTATCTCCGTTTATTGAACGAAGGTTGACCTTCCTGACTAGCCATTCTCATAGATAAGAAATAATATTTCGTGTATATTCTATGTGTCCACCACACAGATGAAGCTGATTCCGTGCCAGTTTGACCCTGGACCTATAGGTACATTGAGTGAATGGGTAAAATGATGGGTCTCAAATTGCTCTCCGTCATCCTGTTTTTTAGCTAGTCTCTGAAATTTAAGTGTAGGTTATTTATTTATTTATTTATTAAGCTACTGAGGGAATTCTGTGTTATTTAACCCTGACCAGTCACCCAGAATCACCTGAACTTTATTTAAAGGGAAATGGTAGAGGTCTTAGCAATGGGATCTTCTGGGATCTGTCAGAATTGAGAATGAACTTCCCAATGTTAGCACATTCCCAATATTGACCCCTACATAAAAAGCAGAAACAGAAGGACTACCGCATTCGGACAGCAATGACAGCTCATGCCCTTTAGGTGAATTACTGCTAAATTGTAAGTAGAAAGAAAAGAAGACCTTTGTGGATCCAATATGCCATTTTCTCTGTTCTCCCAGTCTGATAATATTTTCTCCTAACCCATGGTAACCCACACTCTCCAATTCGGAAGGATGTTTGTGTCTGACAATCCCTTATGTTTATGTCCTTTGCTGGGATGAACTATAGTTTACATGTTTCAAATTTTTATTTCATTTTTCTAGTTGTGATGGCTAAGAACCCACCATGCATTAGAAATCTGGGCTGCTCAGCTTTTTATCACCAGTCGTGCAGGGCTGCAGGCAAAGGGAACTTCTTTGGCCTTCCTCAGACAGAAACTCAGTGCCACTGACTCTCAGTCGACTCCTTCGGACCCTGTAGGATAGGGTAGCATTGCTCCCGTGGGTTTCTGAGACGAAATCTTTACAGGAGTAGAAAGCCTCCTCTTTCTGCTGTGGAGAGCCTGGTGGTTTTGAACTACCGACCCAGCAGTTAGCCATCTAATGCATAACCCACGGCACAACCAGGGCTCCTGCATTTTCACACATAGGTAGATATTATTTATTCACTTTACCCTTTGACAAAACAAAGAGTAAGCCCTCCGCAGGTTCCGGGTACCATGGTAGACACCGAATATGGGCCACGAACAACACAGGCAACAAACCTGATGACAAGGAGCTTATAAGGGACAGAGTCCGCTTATGGTCATGGTGCAGACGGCCAGCCATGCAAGAAAACAGAGCAAGGGGAGTGGGAACGAGGCCTGTGCAAGGGGCTGTTACTTCAGAAAGGGTTGTCAGTGAATGTTTATTCTTAATGAAGAGAACAATGAACAAAGAATCCATTAGAGAAAGGAAAAACTAAAGCATTCCCCAGTACTCCTCAGGGTCAAGAAGGGTATCTGGAATGTAAAGAATCCAGTAACTTCGGCAAAGTGGGAAGAAAGGTGTGGAGATCTGCTTTTGAACGGTCACAGCTTCAAGAGTCTATTCTGCAACACCTGGGATTCGGCAGTTTGTGCCTGTGCGTGTTATCTTCATTCTGACTTTACGGATTTTATATTTATCTAACACCCATTCTAGATAAATGAGTAGACAGGTCCGACCATCAGGAAATTCAGAGGTGACAGGAAGTGTAATAGAAAAGGACATTAACCAGGGCAGGGCAGACCAGAGGTGTTAGAGATTTGAACAAGAACAACAAAAACCAATCTCTCTGCTGAGCCAGCAATCCTTATTTACCCCTTCAGGACCCCTCGTGTGAAACAGAGTACGGCTTCTCCATGCAGTTTTCCTTGGCTGTGATCTTTATGGAACCCTTTGTCAGGCCTTTCTTCTAAAGTACCAGGGAGGCTTCAAACTGTCACCATTCAGGTTAGCAGCCTCGTGCAGACTGAACCACATAGGGTCCCCTGACAGACTTGGGTTTTTAATACATTTCACTTTGTACTGATAACCTAAATGTTTAGTTGGAGTTAAAATACCATTTTCTGGCTGCAGGAATTTGCTACTTATTCCCCCATCTGTAAAATGGAGATTAAAATAGTTATAATGGTTTTTGAAAAAAAGTAGGCAATTCAGCAAATGACATTGTCAAATGACATTGTCCAATTCTTGACACAAACCAGGCACTCAGTAATGTTGGCTATCTTCAATAAATATTGTTTGTTTACCTTTGGAGTATGCAAATGTTAAATGCCCAATTCTTTTAAAATTTTTGAACACATATTGAAAACACTCCAAATGCCCACTCTTTGCTGCTTTAATCTGTAGTTAGGTCTGAGAACATAGGTTTTATGGGGGAAAAAATATCAAGTAACTTGTAATTGCCCCAATTATTTCTTAGCAAAACAGACAAGCAGTGCAAGAAGCAAACCGATTTCCCAATTAGTTGTTCAACTTCTCTTATTTTTAAAATAACAAAACTACATAAAACTTCAATGATGAAAACCATTTTTAAAAAAACAAACTAGAAAAAGAGCTATCATGTCATTCTGATCACTTTGCTTTTTCTTCTTTTGGAAGAACAACGATACGTTATAATTTGGAATTTTCACTACTGACTTATCTTGCTCTTTTCTTCCCCCCTTACAGCTTTTTGGGAGTCATTTTGGGGGGGGGGGCATCACTGGGGAGTCATTTTTAATCTTTTATATCAGGGTTATTTCAGATGTTCCTAGACAGAACCTGGGGTGAGAGAAAGAGGCGGGAGGGCGGCTGCCACACTGGTCAAAGTCCCCTTCCTTCTCCTCCTCTTCCCTGGGGTGGTGAGGTTGTTCTCGGCCATAGCCACTTGGTTCCTGCGCACAGCACTTACCGAATCACCAGCAGGACATTTCTTTCTTTCAGGTTTTCCCTCCCCACCTCTGCCCTCCCCCCACTCCCCCTCAATACTTATAGGAGTCATGAACTCTTTAAAAGTCTCATAAAAGTAAAAAGAGCGCTTTCTCCCAGAAAAAACGATACACTTTGGGAATGGCTCTGCGAAGTGTTTCGGGACACCCAGCGTCTCCAGATTACGTCTTCCGTGCTAGCTCGCGGGGGACGGGGTGGGGGGGCCTGGCTGTGGGGCTGGTGGCAAAGGGGGTGCAAACCTTGGGCTGAATGCCTTGACACAGACATCTGTGCGTCTGAAAGACACAGCGACGGCCGTGACAAAGCTGGCCACGGGGCCACGTTGAAAGCGCTTTCTCGAACTCAGCCCGCGGGCGCCGGGCGTCGCGGCGGGTCACGTTAGGCAGCGGGAGCCACAGGTGGGCGGAATTCCAGGTTCCGCAGCCCCGGGAAGCGGCGGCGGGGAGGGCGGGCGCGGGGAAAGGGCGAGAGGCTGGGTCTGGGCGGCGCGGGAGGCGGCGCAGGGACGAGCGCGCGGCTCGACTCACCGTTGCCCACGAAGCTCCGGCCCTTGCGGGCCAGGGTCTGCTGCACCTGCTCCTGGATCCGCAGGCTCTTGGCCGCCTGGCCGCCGCGGCCGCTGCTGCCCGCCAGCCGCAGCGTGGCCTCGGAGGGCAAGGCCAGGCTGGAGTTGCCCAGGTGGCCCAGAATCTGCTGGCCGAGCACGGTGCGGATGTAGCCGCACTCCGCCGGGGAGCTGGGCACTGCCATGGGGCCGCCGGTGGTGGGGACCGAGCCGCTCGCCTGCCGGGAGACCTGAGCACGAAGCGCCGGCCGAGCCTGGGGCGCGGGCTCGAGCCCCGCCCCGCCGCCCGGGCCCCGCCTCGTCTCCGCCCCGCCCCGCCCCGCCCCCCGCACCGGTGAGAGGTCCGGCTCCGGGCGCCGCCGAGAGAGCGCAGCGCCCCACCTCCCGGAGGGCAGGGGGCGCGGCTCCGGCCAGGCACGCGCACTCGGGCCCGGGAACGGGCTGCGGGCTGGGTCGCACGCGCCGCGGCCGCTCGGCGACTGCGGCGTGGCGGGGGGAAGCCCTTCCCCGAGAGGAGGGCGCGCGCACCCCCGGGGATCGCGCCCGCGCTTTGTGTCAAGCGCCTCCCAACCCGACTGCCAGGGGCGCGCCCTGCGCCAGGGAAGGATGTGCACGCGGGAGGAGCCGCCCTCCAGGCAGCCCTGGAGAGTCACCTCTGCGCCGCCGAGGCGGGGGCTGGCCGCGGGCAGCCCCGAGCGAGCCGTTCATCTGGTTGGTCAGGCTCGGTGGGACTCGCCGGAACGGCTGGTCCTGTTCCTGGAACCTCGTGCGGGCGAGAAAGCCGTTTGGTCAGCGCGGCGTGAGGGAAAGGGCACCGGCAGCGGAAATCGCCAAGGAACAGGACACGCGGGAATGAAAAGACTTGCCAAAAAGGACCCGCCTCCCCGTAGTGTAACCGGGAGACCGTGTACTTTTTGCACAGATGCTGTCCCAGAAACATATGTTCTTCCTCACGGAGAGCTTCTGCTGGCTCTTGCAGATACACAAACTGTACCCGGTGCACTCCTGCTCACCCACTCGCCTATTAAGAACACTCCCACGTACGGAAAATCCTCGGAGAGGCGCGAGAGCCGCCTTTTACTAGGTGAACTTTTGAAGAGCCCCGTGCTAACTGACCTTGATTAAGTCCTCTTTATGACAGGGTCTTTGTAGGGGAACCCTAAAAAGGGCCCTTGATTTGCAGTCATCTCGCTCACAACTTATATTCATCATGCTATGAATTAGCTTTCCACGCAATTCTGCTGAGAATGAGAGAACAAAGCTCAACAGGCAGAATGGAGCCTTGATCTGAAAGGTGATACCTGGAGCCACTGGTCCTGATTTTCTCCTTCCGGCTGGAGAAGCAGAAAGAAAAGAACATTTTCCCTTGTATTAAGTAAAATAACCTTCCCTTTATTTGTTTGGGTTTGCATATTCCCTTTCTCTGGGTCATTCGATGGCTACTAGACTGCTGATTCCGGTCTGGAGTGGGGGCTGGCCAGTTCCCACCTTCCGCTGTTTCCCATCCCAACCCTTGACCTTTATGACATGTTCACGTAATGCACACCTACGTGGCTTTCCTTCTTACTCGAAACTTATAAGAGGTGTAGAGGAGATCGGTGGACTAAAAACCTGGATTCTCGGTCACATGGCTAAGGCTGTGTTGACTGATACCACCTACACTGCTGTGTGGAGATGTGCATGTAGCAGATTGGGGGAGTAATTCCCCTTCCACGGAGGATTAGTCTTTCATGGAATCATCCCTTGTGTAGAGCTCAATTAGCAGATGTAAACATGTGACCCTAATGCTGCCAAGTGGCTGCAAAGAGAAGGGGGGTGGGGGAGAGGGAAAATCCGTATACAGATTTCCAACAGCATACCCTGTTCCTACCACCGCACCCCTATTCCCCTTTCACTTGCCATCCCCATAGACTTCAGGCAGCCCAGAAATCGGTGGCTTTGGGGGCCGCTTTCAGTGTCCACCCCCGAAGGGTTGGACAGAGCATTTATTTGTGCCTGGAGAGACATGATTTATAAGGTCTTTGTCACTATCTAGATTCCTCCAGGGGAGTAGCGAGGATTATTTTTTGTCATTTACTTTAATAAGTCAAGTGATTTACTTTTTCCCTTCTCAAATGAAATGTTAAGTGGGATATGTTGCATTTATTATCTTTTAAGATAGTTGCTCACCTGTTGTTGAGTTGACTTGAACTTATGGTGACCCCAGACCTTTGGGATTCCTATGTTTTTCATTGAGTTTCATTGACTGATTTTGGGAAGTAGATCGCTAGGGTTTTCTCCCCAGCCCATTTTAGTCTAGAAGGTGTATTGAAACTTTCCCTATTAATAGCAACTATCTAAGGCTCCATTGGCCTATAGATGGTGGCTACACTTGTGGACTTCAAATTAAGTCTCTCCCACAGAATTCCAATGAATCAGCCCCCTGTCCTGTCAGGTGGGTTTGGCTAACAGTACATCGATACTTAAAAGCTACTATTGTGTAACTGAGTAATTTGAGAAGAGGAAATGGTTACCTTATCCTTTTGAAATAGTGTGGCCTTACACAAAAGTTTTTATAGTTTAGCCTCAATTTTCTTATCTGTAAAATGGGAGCAATCACAGTAGCTCTCACATAGCGACATTGTGGAAAGTAAACAATGAATGATACATACATTTTTCAAAGCTCTTTACATGTTCCCCAGAGAAACACTTTTGGATTATCTTACCTGTTTTGGGTCCATGTTCAGTGGTAAGTTAATTTAAATAAAATTGTTTTGCACATGAACACACAGCTCCAAACCAAATTCACTGTGACAAAGTTGAAGCCAACTCACAGTGATTCTGGATGACGGCAGAATTGGCCTGTGAGTTTTAGAGATTGTTTACTGGGGTAGAAAGTCTGGTCTTAGCGGCTGGTCGTTTCAAACTGCTGACTTTGGGGTCACAGCCCAGTGCATAACCACTACACCACCAGTGCTCACTGATGGACCCAGTCATTCATGATCTATCTTCTCTGTTTAATTCCCCTTCCTGTCACTTCTCATCATCACACACACTTTATGTTTCACATACTTAATTGTTGATTGTTTCTTTCCAATGAAAACGGCTTTCTTCGGCTTTTGTTCACAGCTCTTCTCCAGGATGGTGAATAGTGCAAATAGAAACAATGTATCATATGAATGAATACTTTATGTGGTATAAAGAGTATTCAACAACTATTATTAGTATTATTCAAACCTTCAAATTCTTTTTGTCACTTTATCATTAAAAAATCAAGTCAGGCTGAGCCCCGGTGGCGTAGTGGTTGTGCGCAGGACTGTGGCCCACTGGGATGGAGGTTCAATTCCAGCAGTGGGGCTGGGCCTCCTACTCCCACCACCGGAGAGCAGTGATGCCCAAATAAAAATAAATAAATTTAAAAAACCCATCAAATCAGACAAATGTGCTTGACACAATGGAGGGATGTATGAGTTGTGATAAGAGTTGTACGAGCCCCGAATAAAATGATTACAAAAAATAAACCACCATCCACAACAACAAAAAAATCACAGATATCAAAGTATTCTAGTGAGCAATGCAATATTCCTGTAAATATTTAGGAAAAAACTAAACCCAGGTAAAGGTTTTAGCATTTTCAAGTACCTGCAGAAGTCAATGATTTAGTAGAGCAACCCCTTTGAAAATAAGATAACTATACAAACTCATTGAAAGGATCCCTGTAGGCTAGGCAGGAGCAGTAGTTAATTACAGAGTGAGGAAGTATGTGGACTCTGGCTTCTTGCCCCCAAATGTAGTCTGGATATGTTTCTACCCAACAGAGGGCAAGACCTGTCATGTCCTCTGTGTTTCCTGGGAAAGTTGCCTAGCCAACTTCCTAAATTGTAAGCGAGCTCTGAGATAACTGTTAAAGGTAGCCATCTAGCCAACAAATTGAAGTATGGAAATAAAATGCTAAGGACACTTGTGTGGTATTTGACTGTTCTGCTATCAGCCACTTTTCCATCTTTTGGTTCAGTTTTGAAAACTCTTGCATTTTTAATTTTACCAACAGACATGAATAAACAAATAACAGTGAAGTTCCAAGAATGTTGATGTGGAATGTAAGTAAGATAACTGACTTAGGGGACTAAAATTCCTTTTGGTAAGAACCTACCACGAGAATTCAGAGAATTTTGAGTTTTAAATTTGTGTTTTTATTTGACTTACAAGCTATAGCGTCGGAGCAGTGATTAAAAAAAATTATTTCAAATCTACAGTTAGAACTTCCATGGACTCATGATTTTCTTTATATATACATTCAATATGAGACATGTCAGTACCTAAATATATTCAGGAAGTACTAGAAAACCAACTATATATTTAGAACAGAAGTTATTTTGGTGGAGAATATTAATGACACCAATACTCTCTGATTTATATTTTTGAAAAGCAACAATTTTAATGCAGTTTCATGAGTATCTTCTCTCATGAAATATGTTCCTGCTACTATTTCTAGGCTATTAATATTACTACCAATAATATTATAATATTAATATTGCTTTAAAATATTTTCAAAATTAGTATAAAAGGCTTACAAGATAAGAAATTTTAAAATAACTCAGAATTTATTTCCTCTTTTAGCAAATGGGTCTGTTGCCAAGGCAATCAGTAGCAGGATTGTCAATAGCCACGTATAATGAAAATGAGTCAAAGCTGGAAAAGGAAATAGGAACATGTAGGTGCTGAACCCACTCTGACAGGAATTTTTGACAGCAGCGAGATGAGGAAGGTGCTTGTATTTAAGCCAGATGCTCATTTTATCTGCTATTTTAGGTGCATTCTGTGTATTTAGATCTGAAACCTCTTCTTCTTGAAAGTCCCCAAATGTGGTGAGGGAGGTGGAAGCCAGGTGAGCTGGCAAATGCGCTATCAGCTGATAATCCCTGAAACTTTCTAGATCGTACCTCTAATCAGAATTCATGAGCACGTGTGAGCAGTGTTGACTTACCCAATGAGCAAGGTAAGGTGCTTGTGTTGATTTACTAATCTGTAGCAAATGAGTTCACCTGTTTTTAAGTATGGGGGAAAAACAGGTGACTTTGTTCACTACAGATGAATAAATATGCACAAGAAAGCAGTGCTGGCCTTGCTTGTGGGAAAACATGTGAAACAATTCGCTGCAGACGGGTAAGTAAAAACAAGTGAGCCCAGCCTTACCTTGCCTATTGCGCAATCTGCCTGTGTATGAGCACAGTACATCAAATACAATGATTGGAAGAGTCACTACAGTTGCCACATTAATAATGGTATGATTGTTTACCTGATGACCGGAGACACTTAAGCAGGGGACCAGGCTGGTTTCATTAGAGACCATAAACCAAACGGCCACGTTCTGTCTCTGCTACAGAACCTAGCAATGAGATAACTAGCAGGTGCTCAATAAATAGTTAATTGAGTGTAGCCACTCACCTATAGGTATTTTGATTAATTAATTTGGCTCTGAGTGCTCCCAGGTGTATCTGAGCAAAAGGCATCATCTTGAAAGAGGTAGCCTGGCCAGAAACATTTTTTTTAAAAAGATCATTTTATCTGAGACTCATAACAATCCATATATCAATTGTACCAAGCATATTTGTACATATGTTGCCATCATTATTTTCGAAACATTATATTCTATTTGAGCCCTTGGTATCAGGTCCTCTTTTTACTCTTCCTCCCACTTTCCCACCCTGGTGACATATTGATAAATTATAAATTATTGTTATTTTCATGTTTTACACCAACTGCTGTCTCCCTTCCCCTGTGGTTTCTTCCCATCTCCTCTCCCCACATTCTCCCTACCCTCCTTATCACTACTTCCACATCTGTTTCAGGGGGATTATCTGATCTGGATTCCATGTGTCCTGAATTCTCATCTGTATCTGTGTACATTGCTCCAGCCTAGTCCACAGTGAAAGGCAGGACTGGGGTTATAGTAGTGGGCCACGTGAGGAAGCCTCACAAAACCAGAGGAATACTGTGTGTTTCATCAGTGCTATACCTCACCTGGTTGACTCATCCCTCCTTTGTGACCCTTCTGTCAGGGGACATATCATTGTCTACAGATGGGTTTGGGGACTCTGTTCTGAATCCCTTTTTTTCTCAACAATATGTTTTTTGTTTGTTTGTTTTGTAACCCAATCCCACAGACACTTCATGATCACATAGGCTGGCGAGTTTCTTCCATGTGGGCTTCTTTTGATTAACAAATCTTACATATATATGAGTGTTACTGGACTTGTTTTTCTAGGCAACCCAGTCTAACACACTATTAATAAGAAAAATACATGATACTTTAAAATAGAAGAAAATTGTATTGCGTTTTTGGAATATGCTTGCTATATTCTAGAAGAATGGTGATTGCCAGGAGAAAGTGTGAATGAGAAGGGCAATAAACTGTTGGCCCAACTTCATTACTTTACATTGTTATTTTGCCCATTCTGTCTTGGACTTCAGTTTGATAATTGCCCAGGGAATGTTAAGGTGTGCGAAGGCCATCTTGTTTATGTTTTCAACAAATGTGTCTCTTTTCTTTCTGGAGCGGGCTTTCCCTCAAATCGTCACAGGGTTCCCTTCTTCCTGACATTCACCTTCCTTTCAATAATCTCTTCCACAAAGAGAATTTTCTTAGCTGACTAATATGATGTAATCACCCAGTCCCTACATAACCATGACCATTGCCTGATTGTTCTGTTATTGACACACAAGCTCAATCTTCAGTACTAGAATGTAAGATTTATGGTAGCATCTTTGCTTTATTCATCACTTTATCTGTAGTGCTTAGAGCCCATTCATTTAACAAATTCACAGTAATTAGCTGTTAAATGCACAATAGAAGGACTTTTTACCATTATTCTTTCCTTTTTCATGGAGCTTATAGAAGCGGCCCAGTATTTCTGTGTTTTTCTGAAACTTGGTAGGAAAATGAAACATAGGGTTATAGAAATTATTTACTTCAATATTTTCATTAATTTTTTAACAATGCTCTGAACAAGAATGTGTTAACTGGAGATAAGGTTAAGCAATTGTCTGTTTTCACAATATGTTTTTGATTCTGGAACCTGAGACCTATGGTTTACTGCAATGTTCTGGCAGATCTTCCTGAGCCATCCTGTTTTGGTGAAGGCTTATGTGGCAATCCTCTAAGGGGCAAAGATCTTTTGGGAAACTTTTGATTTTTATGGTTAGGGACAGGTCTAGATTGAATGAATGCTTCTGCATTCCTGAGGTCACTTGTTTCACCTTTACTGCTCAAGTTTTTCTGCAGCAGTTAAGATTCCTCCGTATCGCCACTGGATTGAACCCAACTAGGTTAACTTCAGAGCCTATTCAAGTTCTGCTGTTTCTAAACTGAAAGTGCTATATCTCAGATAGCAGGAAACTGCTTTCAGAAGATTTTCTGGTCATAAAACCAAACACCAAATAGAAATCTTAGTGGTTGCCTTGTGTTACAAAAGAGAAGGTAAGAAAGGAAGTGTCTCTAAACTTGAGACTGTTTAATGGCTGTTGCGGAAATGGTTCTGATGGATTTAGTGTGTATTTTGATTAATCCTACTAATATTTATTTTTTTACATTTCAGCAGAAAATCAGACTTTTGCTTCATAAGTCAGGAAATTATCTAGTCAACCAATCAAATAAAAATAGCTCTCCTGGCATATATTCCACATATCATACATTCTTTTCTTTTACGTTTTATTTATTTACTCATTTTTTTTGGGGGGGCATCACTGCCCTCAGGTGGTGGGAGTAGGAGGCCCAGCCTTTGCTCTGTGGAGCTGGAATCGAACCTCCAACCCAGTGGGCTGCAGTCCCGTGTGCAACCACTACGCCACCGGGGCTCAGCCCCCTATTTACTCATTTTTATTGGGGGGGGGTTTCTTACAAATCATATTACAATCTGCTATTCAATTACATTGAGCACACTTGTACATATGTTGCCCAAACATTTTCTTTCTAAGCAATTTCTTATAGACTTAAGAGCTCTCTTTTCATATTTACAATCCCCGTGGCAGTTACATAATATGCTGTCAACTTGTGAAGGGATGGAGTTTAGCCTGTCAATCAGGTCGCAGCTTGGTGACCTCATTTGGAAGCACCACAGAGATAAATAGCTCACTGGAGGCCAGATACACTCACACCCCCTGCTTCATCTTCCGCAGACAAGACACATGGAGCTATGCTAGAGGCCTGGAACTGGAGGAGACCTCTGCCAGTGCTGAGATGCTTCCACCACCACTGGATCCACGAGACTTTCCACCCACTGCCCTGTGATCTTCCTGCACTCAGCATTGTTGCATGGTGACATGAGTCTAAAGAGAAATGTATGGATTAGTATTGGGCATATAGGCTAATTTTGGATTTATATACTTGATCTGGATGGGGCTGGGATGTTTCTCCATATACAATTGCTTACTTATATAAAGCTCTTGCTTATACACTTCTGCGTGTCAATGAATTTGTTTCTTTAGTCTACTGGGACTAAAGAACTCCTAGTAGAAGGGAATGCTTGGTAAACAAGGTAATCTGCTAATCTGTAACAGATTGGTAAATAAGTACAATTAACCCTTATTCTCTGTGCTTATTGGATAATCTGCCCCTGCTTACCTGGAAGACTGAGATCAACTAACCCCAATAACAGGCATGATGTAATCTATCATTCAGGGATGGCCGAAAGAAGTCCAGAGCATGAAACCTTTGAGTGTCCACATCTGCAAAAGGAGGGTGATGTGCCCTCCCTGAGACAGGGCAGTTCCACATTGGAAACGTACCAGACTTCACTCCCGCAGTGTCTTCTTTATCAGAATACTTGTGTGTATGAGTTTACTCTCTATAAAAGAACCATACGTATGGTGTTGTTGTTAGGTATCTTCCAATCAGTTGTCGCTCAGAGCAGCCCTACACACAATAGCGCAACACTGCCCACGTGTGCTCCAGCTTCACAATCACTGTTAGGTTTGAGAAGTCTCAGCATCCCTATGGAGCACTCTGACAGAGCAGCTTGTCCTTTTAGCAGACTGTGGCATGTTCTATCTTTTTCTTTTTTGGGGAGGGGGGCATCACTGCCCTCTGGTGGGAGTGGGAGGCCCAGCCTTGCTCCTGGAGAGCTGCTGTTGGATTTGAACCATCAAGCCAGTGGGTCGCAGTCCCGCACTCAACCACTATGCCGCCGGGGCTCAGCTCTATCTATTTCTATAGTATACAACTTAATCAATCATATTTTAAAAGTTTGGCAATCATGACCATGAACAATGCCAGAACATTTTCTTCTCATATTCATTGTAGTTAGCTCGCCACTTCCTCCCATCCTCCCTGCCATGTCCCTAGGGAATTATTAATCCAACTACTCTCTCCTCAGATTGACCTATCCTGGATTTCATATACAGAAAATCATACCCAACACAAAGAGGAAGCAAACAAAGAAAACCCCAACAGTGACTAGACAAAACAGAGAAAAACTCAGTAGGAAAGAAAGCAGAAAATATTAAAAAAATGGAAACTTTAAAATGAGTCAAAAAGGGGATCAAATGACAAATGTCACCTAACAACATCTGCCTTAATCTACTTTGCAATGTTCTCTATCTGATATCAAAGTAATTTACATCCCTGGACTAAGGTTAGAGGAGATTTGCCAGAAGCTAACTCCATGTGTGGACCCTGCAAATGGATTTTGGGTTCCCACCATCATTCATAGACTTCTGCAAACTAAGGGTGTTCTTTCTGTATTCAGCATTATTGCATGACTGTGTGTGTCTAAAGAGAAATTTATGGACTAGTATTGGACATATGGGGTCATATTGGATTTATAGATTTGATCTGGATTGGACTGGGACATTTCTCCAAATACAATTGCTCTTTTATGTAAAGCTCTTACTTATACACATCTGAGTATCCATGAATTTGTTTCTCTGGCCTTCTGGGACTAACACAATCCCTAACAGGGATGGAATGCACAATTTAAGCTCTGATTCCATTCCCTCTGGATTTGAGTTTTATTATTTACAAGTCTTGGCTCACACAGGCTGGTATGTTTCCTACACGTGGACTTAGGTGATGTCCTATTTAGATGGTTGCTTGTTTTAAGATAAGACTCTAGATGTTATTCTTTTTTATTTTTTTTATTTTTTAGGCATCACTGCCCTCAGGTGGTGGGAGTAGTAGGCCCAGCCTTTGCTCTTGGGAGCCGGAATTGAACCTCCATCCCAGTGGGTCGCAGTCCCGCGCACAACCACTACGCCACCGGGGCTCAGCCCTAGATGTTATTCTTTTTGATAGCTGGGCACCACCTGATTTCCTCATCACATTTTGCTGAGAATCCATATTTTCAGTGATCACTACAAGAAGCTGTGTATCCAGGAGATACACATAAGAACTAATCTCATAAGAACTGATATTCTTCAACTCGGCCCAACCTTTGCTCCAGAGGTCACGGCCGCTGAGGTGGTGTCAGCTAAGTGTACCCACCTGGGTGACTGCAGCGCAGCTGCTGCTGTATGAGATCTTCACCTACAGCTGTGGTTCTCAAACTTCCTAATTCCGTTTAATAAAGTTCCTCATGTTGAGGTGACCCCCAACCATAAAATTATTTTTGTTGCTTTTTCATAGCTGCAATTTTCCTGCTGTTATGACTCAAAATGTAAATATCTGATAAACAGGATGGATTTTCATTGTTATGAGTTGAACGTAATTAAACACAATTAAAGCATAGTGATTAATCAAAGAATATGTAATTATATGTTGTGAAATATTTTTGTGTTTTTTGATGGTCTTAGGTGATTCTTGTGAAAGGGTCATTCAGCCCCCAGAGAGGTTGCGACCCACACGTTGAGAACCACTGACCTGTATGCTCCACCTGTCGATGCCCCATCTTTGCATCTTCCTGATTTACAGGGTCGTTTGTGGGGACCAGTGGCAGCAGCACGGACACCAATACCATTACATGGGCAAACTGCTGAAGGAGAGAAAGGAGCTAACCGTGTGCTCAGATGATGAAGAATCAAAAGATGCCAATGACCAGAAAAATGATTAAGACATTCCAGGGAAGCATATCCATCTTTTTGCATCTTGCACACACACAAAATAATTTGTAACATCCCAATCTGCTCTTAAAAGCTTCGTGATTTCAATATTTAGAAAAACTTTTGAACTTGCTGTAAAATTTGTTTAGTTGTTTGTAACATCACTAGTGGCACTGAAAAAATGAAATTCTCTTGGCATGTGCTTGAGAGGTGCACACGTCACAAATCAGAAAGTGGACTACAGTACACTTTCTTAACCGGAATCTAAATTTGTGTGTGTGTGTGTGTGTGTGTGTGTTTTAAAGACGGTTTAAGTCTTTGCCATTTACCGCCAATAGGTAAAAATCTTAGACATGCAAAGTCCTTCAACTGCCAAGAACTAAGGGCCAACTTTGAGTCATAATGTTCTTTAAAGAACTTTCAATTGAGGAAACTGTATGACTTATCAACCTTTAAAGAAAACCTGCAGTATTCCAAAGAACTTGATGATGGTTCTAGAGAGCTGTCCAGTAACAAAATGGAAATATCAAAGCTGCACTCTCTGAACCGCAGCAAAAAATTATTTCTAAGTGACTTTGTAGGAAAACGAAAAGAGAATTGAAAACTAAGCTGGCGTGCCTACAGTCCTAAATATATGAAGATGCTCTCACTATTTTCCCAGCCCCCGCGTTCATGGTGAAGTAATAGTTATTTTCATCATTTAAAATGAAGGGGAGGGTGTACTGAGCAGTTGTGTTGTCCCTCAGAGCTTTCAGACACATCCCCAAAGGAGGCAGAAACAACACACAGTACACTAGCCAAGTGATTTTTAAAACTATACTCACATTCCTGAGGTGTAACAGTAATTCTTATGTTGTTACAAAACGATAGCCCCTGCAAAAGTAATATTTCAAGTGTCTTAAGGAGGCTTTTTGGCTAACATTAGACTTAGCTTAAGTAGACTATACAGTTGTATGCATTTGCAAAAGTATTACATTTGATCTTAGCCAAAAGGCTGAGAAGCGATGTCAAAATATTATATGAGCAACTAGTAAGGTTTCAAACTCTTATAGTTCATTAGTCACTGTATTTTCTTGTGAGCTGTGTTTAATGGTTTTACCTCAAGTCAAAAAAGAAAGTGAAGTGCTTTGGTCAATTAATAAAAGGTTTTACCCAGGGGAAAAAAAAACGCTAATTAGAAAAAAATATCAAATTTTAAAGATAGTATAAAGAAACACAGAAATGATAAAAATGTCACTAACTCTCTTGTCTGGAAGATTGGGACAACAATAATTACCCTGACACTCTAAGATCTTTCTCATCAACTTTACCTTCCTAAACAATTGTATCTCACAGACATTATGAATCAGCCAGACTAAAATTTTTATTGAAACCTACATTTTGGGTGCTCATGTACACTTAATCTCGGACCTAGAATGTTTTAAATTTTCTATGTCCAATTTATACTTAGCCTTGCTGCAAAAAATCACAGAAACTGTTAGATTACTTGGGTGAGCAATACCTTGGTTCTTGGCTTCCATAAGAAGGAATGCACATCGACTGGTTTGTGATCCAAGCGGGTTTTATAAAAGACATAAACTGTTTCACATTTTACAGTCACTGAACACAGGCAACGCACAGGATCACAAACCCACATGTGCCAACCTGAGGTCAGAGAGCCCAAGGGCATGGGTGAGTAGAAAGCCCAGGAGCAGCTGGAAAAGAGAGGAGTGGTCTCCAGGTTCCTGCCTTTAAGGCCTTTGGCTGGGAGCCCTGGTTGATGGTCCTGGTTAAGCCCATTGGCTCAATTCAGCCCACCTGGTACAGTTTACGCCTGCCCAGGTGTGCTGGCATCCTGCAGGTACTGCCCAACTAACCTACTTTGAATTGGCTCCTGCCCTCTAGCCTTTGTGGGCTTCCAACTTCCTGTAAACTTGGGGGGCATGGTATATAGGGGAACAACTCTTGGTTCCTTTTTCTAGCGACCTAACAAAACTTTTTATCAAACAAACACTTCCAACTGTAAAGTTATTGTTTCTCAACACCATCTCAACCTAGGCTTATACATTTGGAATGGCAATTTTTACCCCTCTAATCATTTCCTCAAGAGGAGCCCCTGTGAGTAGTGGTCACACATTGGGCTGCTGGCAGGCAAGGTCAGTAGTTCAAAGCACCAGCTCCTCGATGGGAGAAAGAAGAAGCTTTCTACTCCCTTCCAATCTCAGGATCCCACAGAGGCCACTTCTGCCCTGTCCTATAGGGTCACTGTGAATCAGAATTGGTTCAACGACAGTGGGTTTGTTTTTGTTTCTTTCTTTTTAATAACTTTCCCCCAAAGGATCCTGTATTCTTTGATTTGCACCACATCAAGACAGCTGCTTTGGCACCCTGGAGGTGCTCAAATAGTTTTCCTTTTCAATGACCCTTGGAAACAAAAGGAAGTCTTAGGGGCAATGTCAGGGGGGAGGGGGGAATTTATTTGGGTAATTAATTCCCAATAAAACTCTCAGAGGATAGTCCTTGCTACCTTTGAAGCACAGGCACATTGTCATAATGGAAAAAAAATGCCTCTTAGCAACGATCCTGGCCTTTTCCTCAGCATTGTAGTTTTTAGTGTTCTTGAAACTTCTTCATAATTAGCGGCTCCCCCTCCCCCCAAAGATCATCACGTGTCTTTAAAGGTTACCACTTTAAAGGTTACCAAATCACTCACCATAAGATGCTGAGCTGAATTATCTGCCTTGAAATGATCTGGCTCAGTAGATCTCTTTGGAAACTCTTACTTCAATTGGACCACTTTTTATTTATTTATTATTTTTATTTTTTGTGGGCATCACTGCCTCTGATGGTCATGGGCGCTACCCAGCCACCGCTGGCAGTTCTGCACTCAACCACTTACGCCACCGGGGCTCAGCTGGACCACTTTTTAAAAGGCACCTTCATGAGACTAAAACAAGTGCACTACTGATAGAATTTATTTGCAACCATTTACTGACTGCAAACTTGCTTAAACAAGTCTTGCATGCATATGTCAATTAGACACTCAAAGTAGCAATGCTTTTTTTTTTTTTTAACTTACCTTCATTTAAAATAAAATTTTTCGGCTTGAAAAAATGGATAATTAGTGTTTGAGTCATAAAAAAATAGCATAATGGTAAGAGTTTGGCCACTGTAATTGCTTTTTTTCCTCAGTCACTTAATACTTGTAATCTCAGTCAAGTCGTTAGACCTCAAAACCCTTTTTCCAGATGTGATGATGGAAGTGCCACTGTTCATTTAGTTAAAAAGATGATTGATAAGTTTTTTTTAATCATACAGTGCCGTGTAAATGTTAAGTATTATCGTGTATATTTTATAATTTTTAGATATGTGCCATCAGAGTAACAGATTGTTTTCAACGTCAGCAATATGCAAAACAGGGGCTAGGAACTTAGCATCCAAAGAGAATAGCACATTCTTCTCAGGAAGGAGCATTCATTGCACATAGCAAGATAAAACTAAAGCATATTAAGAGTCAAATAACATTAACATGTTAAAGTGATTCAGAGAAACCATAAAGGAGA
>PVJH01022173.1:0-37182 GCA_004026705.1 Nesogale talazaci | reverse complement strand
GCCACCACAGGTGAAGAATGCCTGCAATCCACCTCTCTTGGAACTTGGATGGCAGTGTTGCGGGATTAAGCTTTGTCTTCTTTGGGGTAATCTGTTGATAGTGTATCTTTTTAAAGAGATGCCTATGGCTAGCCACCCGAGAGAACTGTTGGGTGAAGGAAGCGATGGAGGGAAGGCTCAGCAGTATAGAAAGAGGACTGTGCTTTTACGCAAAAAGCATGCGCCTTCTGTGCTTGAGAGCCCTGGTGGCACCAGAGGGGAGTATTGGAATCTTAGTGTAGGGCCAGCAGTGCCAGCCTACTAGTGTTTCCAGATAGAAAGTTGAGGCTATCTGCTCCCATAAAGATTTACAGCCTCATCAAACCCTGCACAGCGTCTCCATGAGTTAAGATGGCTGTGGGTTCTGTTTGTTTGTCAACTGCTCCAGCCCTCTGCGAGGTAGTCTCACAGGCAGATACCAGCTATGCCGATTGTTTCCCCCACGCTGCTGTTAAAAAAAAAAGTGCCATAGTGTGCTTAAACAAGATACTCAAGGAGGGGTGGGGGAGGAGTGGAGAAACTTACAGAGAAGGTGCGAAGAATCTTTTGCCTCCAGTGGGACATTCATTTTCTTTTATTATTGCTATGGTCTTCGGCTTCAAACAATCACCAACAATTTTTTTTAAATCTCCAAGCCAAGCTATGCTGACCCTCCCCCCTGAAGATAGAGCTTGGAGAGAGTGCCTGGTCTGTCCAGACCACATGGGTACAAACAGGGAGAGAGAGAGAGAGAGAGACAGAGAGAGAGAGAGAGAGAGAGAGAAACAAACAAACAAACGCCTTAGCATGGTCCACCAAGCCCAAGGGACGACATCCCTGCTTGGAGAAACCAATACACAAAGAAGTCCATAGGGCCGATTTCACCAGGAGACAGGTCATAACCCTCACTGAACTATCGCACTAAGGGGGACAACACTGGAGACACATGTGTTAAGTGGGCCCTGTCTGCACAGAGGGTGAAATGCGAAGGGAGCGCAATAGGGCAGCAAGGAAAGCAAGTAACAAAATCCCTGAGGAATCCTGGAAATAGACTTCTGACTTGGGGAACAAGGCTGGGCACCTCATCCGCCCCGATTGGAAAACACTCATAAGGGTCATCAGACAGACCTGGAACTATCTTTCACCTTATATCGATCTCTATATGATAAGCAGGACAAACAATCTGCAGGACAAAACAAGGAGACATGGGAAAGGTAAGGGCCAGGAGCGGGATCAGGGAGCCAACACACTCAGAGATAGGGAACAGCAAGAAATGTAAAATTGATGGTGAGGAGGCGGTGTAATGCCTGGTGGGGTTTGATGAAGTGCAATGTATCCAAGAGGGATTACTGAGAGCTGACTGGAAGGTGAGCATGATGTTGGGACAGGAGGAAGGTGAAAGACATAGAGGAAAGAAGTAGAAATCAAAGCTATCTATCTATAGAGGTTAAGTTATAGGCATGTATATATGTATATATTGATTTACAATGAAAAGTCTAGAAGCCAATGTACATGGTACATGTATTTATAGCTTAAGTATTAAGATAGCAGACAGACTCTGGGCCTCTGCTCAATTCCCCCCTAAACACAAGGATACTTTGTTCTGATAATCTGGCACTCTGCCATTCACCTTCTCGACACAATCGCTGAAGACAAAAATGGGTGCCTAAGCAAATGTTGTAAAGAAAGTGGATGGTGCCCAGCTATCAAAAGATACAGCATCTAGAGACTTAAAGGCTTGATGTTAAATAAGCATCCATCTAGCAGGAAAGCAAATAAGCCCAGATGGAGGAAGCGCACCAGTCTGTATGAACATGAGGTGTCCACAGAATCAGGTATCAAAAGATTTCGAAGCAAACTATTATATCAATGTCAAAGAAGGGGGTTGGAATGGAGACTCAGACCATCTGTAGATAATTGGACATCCCCTACCACCACCACCACCACTGAAGGATTACAAGGAAGGGATGATTCAACCAGGGTGCACTGTAGCACCAAGGAAACACACATCATTTCTCTGTTTCCTGAATGCTTCCTCCTCACCACGACCATGGCCCAGTTGCATCTTACAAACCTAGCTAGACGAGAGCACACACATTGCTACAGACAGATAAGAGTTCTCGACACAAGGAATTCAGGACAGATAAAACCCTCAGGAATAGTAGTGAGAGTAGTGATGTGATATAAAGGTAGGAGGGATGGTGGGGCCAAGGAAGGGGAAGGGTGAGAAAGGTTGGATATATAGACCCCCCCCAACCCTGGGGGGGATGAGTAACAGAGAGATGGTTGAAGGGAGACAACAGACAGTGTAAAACATGAAATAACAAGGATAAGATAAAATTGATTAAGGATTCATGAAGGAAGGAGGAAGGGGGGGAAAAAGGAGTTGATACCAAGAGCTCAAGTAGAAAGAAAATATTTGGAAATGATGATGGCCACATATGTACACATTTTCTTAGTACAGTTGAATGATGGATTGTTAAAAGATTTGTAAGAACCCTCCCATAAAATTATGACAAAAAAGAAAAAAATTTAATCTAACATACTAAGGTGTTTTTATGTTATTTCACTTGCCTCCCCCCCCCCCCAATAAAATAACCTTCCATGAAAACCATCAGCTACCACGAGACAGGGACACTCAGCCCAACACAACCGCTCAGTGAACATGCCGTCTTCACAAAGAATGTACAGGAAGCATTTCATGTTATGTTTTTGGCTACCTGAGTGCTAGGTGAAAAGCCAGCCTGGGAAGTACCTGCCAAATGAGTTTCTCGGTATTTGACTGCTTGGCTTTTTTTGCGATTTGTCATGTCAGTGAAAAGGGAGCGTTTGGTTTGGTTGCGTCCTTAGAGAGGAAGTCAGCTGCGGAGAGAACGTTGCGTTTCCAGGTAACAGCTCAAAACAGCCTGTGGGGTGGAGGGGGGCTCCCCACCAGAGTGAAGAAGAGTGGCATGGCCCTTCCAGTGGGGATGGATAAAGGTAAGTACTTAGCTCTTGATTAGGTTCTGGAAACCTCATTGGAAAAAAGGAGATGATAGAAATGTACTCCCTCGCCCCGCCTCCCACCACCATGAGTATACTCAAGACACACATGCCACAGTCACAAAAAGGAAAATCATCTTCAAGTACGTTTCAGTAGCCTGTGGTTGATGCTTTCCAATTAGTTTTCATTCCCTCCCAGATTGGACCTTTTCTCCTCCCAGTCACACTTAGGGTGTGTTTAGGTGCTAAAATGATTGTATGAAGGTCTTCTACGCCCATAGAATCAGTCTCGGGGACCCATCGACTCTACCATACGCTTGCTGTGAATCAGCATCAGCTTGATGGCGGCAAGTTTGGTTTTAGTTCGGCCCAAGTAGAGCTCCTGGTGAGGTCATGGTTAGGCTCTGGACTGCTGACAGCAAGGTCCGTCGTTCAAAATCACCAGCCGCTCCACGGGTGTAAGAAGAGGCCTTCTACCCGCAGGGAAGAGGTAGAGTCTCAGTAGTTCTAACCCGTTCTATAGGGACACTGAGTTGGTACCGACCCAATGGCAGTGAGTTTGAGTTTTGGGAGATTTGGTTCTTGCTGGATGCCTTTGGCAGCTTCCCATTGTGTTACCCGGAGAACAGAACGTGCGAAGGTTCACGAGGTGGAGGTAGGTAGTCTGTGGGGAAGACTGAGCCTTTGGAGGTGGGGAGGTTCCAGGCTAGCGGTTGAAAGACCCAAGGTCTGGCCACCAGTCCAGAAGCCCCTCTGTCAGCATGTCATATCACAGCATCAGGGAATCCGAGCCGGGCCAGGGGTTGCAGTCAGTCGTTACAGGGAAGTTGGTGCTGAGAATCCACTTCTGTACAGATCACAGCCAAGAAAGCCCCATGGACCCGTGTTCAACACATGGTGAGGGGCACTGTGAGTGCGGACAGTGGGAGGGGGTGGGGTGGGCTGGCCCAACGGGAGCTAACCCTCCCCATCCACCCGTTTCCATCTATAAAAGAGTATTAATATGTATATATGAAGGTAAGGTCCGATGGACTCCAAGCCTGCCTGAGTCCTGGACAGTGGAGCTCGTGTCTAAGATGTGTAAGGCCGTGCTCTCGTGTCCGCCTGCCTGCTGGCATGCTGCAGCCCCTGGTGTGCCTGGCTGGGCCCAAAGAGCCTGTGAGTCTGGGAGATGTTTCCTGTTCTCTTGGACATGGCATTTGGGCGAGGAGCAAAGGACCTTGCATTAACCTTTGGAAAGTGCCACACGAAGGAAACTTCCCAGAGTTGACCTGATGCCTCTCATGGGTCTGGATGTCCTCTCACAGGGTTCACTCCCCCCGCCCCCAAATGCCATGCACTGAGCCGCTGATTCTTGTCTCTGGCACCCCAGGACTCTGCTAAGGGAAGGAGATGCATGAGGGAGTAAGCAGATAGTTGGCTAAAAAGCTCCTCTCTTTTCTAACAGCATTGGATGGGCCACTCATGGTCTTCCTGTCCTTGATCAGACATTGTGGCATTTCCAAATAACCCTGAACTCCTGGGGAGACTGTTAAGTATAGGGCTTCATTTTTTGGCCAGGGGAGTTTTTTTGGGGGGGGGAGGGGGGGGAGGGCATCACTGCTCTCCGGCAGTGGGAGTAGGAGGCCCAGCCCCACTGCTGGAACTGAACCTCCGTCCCAGTGAGCCGCAGTCCCGCGCACAACCACTACGCCACCAGGGCTCAGCTCCGGGGAGTTTGGTTTTGTATTTTGTTTTTCCTTTACTTCTTAGGAGCTGAGAGATTTCTTTTTTCCCACTGTGTTAGTGTGTGCCGACTAGAGAAACAAATTCCTGACACTCGTGTGTATAAGACAGAGCTCTATTTCAGAGAGTAATTTTACATTAAGAAAACATCCCAGCACAGTCCAGATTAAGTCCATAAGCCTGATATTAGCTCATATGTCCAAAACCAGTCTGTAAATTCCCTTTCAGACTCATATCATACATGCAATGACACCGAATACAAAAAGATCACAGACCAGTGGGTGGAAAGTCCTGTGGATCCAGTGGTGGTGGAAGCATCTTAGCACTGGCATGGGTCTCCACATGGCTCCTCTGGCTCCATCTGCCTGACTCCATGTGGCTTGTCAACAGAAATGTCTCATAGAGGGAATGTGGTCCACTTCCCAGGAGGAAGACAGGACTTCCCAGAATCCTCAGGAGAAGGCCATGCCCACACAGAGGCCTCATTGGCTATGACCTGATTGACAGACTAGACACCACCCCTTCACTCACGTTGGCAAGGGATGATATGACTGCCACTGCCCAAATTGTATTCCAAAATGTCCACATTCTCTGCCCCAGGCTGTACGTGTAGGATAGGTAGAACTGCCCGTGGGTTTTTGAACCGAACTCTTCACGTGCCTAGAAAGCCTTGTCTTTCTCTGGCCGAGCAGCTTTTAAACTGCTGGTTTTAAACTGCCGGCCTTGTGGTGAGCAACCCCATGTGTAACCACTACGCCACCAAACCCAAAAACCAAACTCACTGTCATTGAGTGGATGCCGACGCATCGCGACCCTATTGGACAGAGTAGAACGAACGGACCCTGTGGGTTTCCCAGACTGCAGCTCTTCACGGGAATAGAACATCTTACCTGTCTCCCTGGGACCCCTCCAAAAATTACAGACAGGAAATACAGGCACCGTGTGACCATGGACGCAGTTTCCCCCTTCACATTTTCACCTAGTTTCAGCCTTTCTAAGTTTCTTGACACCCAGGCACCCAGGATCAGGCACTGACTGGACAGCAAGAAGAAACCAAGTGTTTCTCCAGCCCAGTGGAAACCCTGCACCCGCCATCCTTTCAGGATTGCACCCCACTCCCACCCCCCTACCCCCACCCTCAAACGTGAAGGTTCCACAGAAAGCAGTGTGAGTCGACTCTTTGTCCTCAGTCTTGAACCCTGTAGGAGGGATGAACTTGGTTGGAGTCCCTCGGGTGGTGCAGATGGCAAAGTGGCTCGGCAACTCGTCAGAAGGTTGCTGGTTTGAATTCATCCAGCGGCTCTTGGGAAGAAAGGCCAAGCAATCAGCTTCTGATCGATCACAGCCTCCGGAGCTCAGCTTTGCGCTGCCATACATTGGGGTGGAGTGGCCCACATCAGGCGAGCCTGGGCAGCACCTGGTAACTGAGCCATGACAGCTACCAGCTGGCCGCCGTGGCTCACCAGGTCAAGGAGAAAGGCACTGTCGTCCTAAATGCCTCCAACTTAGAGGACAGCACACCAAGATTCTTTTTTTTTTCCCTCTTACGTCTCAACATAAAAGTAGTGATGTAAAACAAATGGAATTTACAAGACTTTGGGGGTAACCACCCAGATCACTATAGAAGCGTTAGTTACAGTAACCAGGTCTCCCGAACATTGCTGCAATCTCGTTTTGCTCTTGCAGCGTGTGTTTTAAAACAGTCAAGAAGTTAAGATTCAAGGATTTTATTTTGGTGTGTGAAAGGGAAAAGGGAAAGCAATTAACTTATTTTGAACTGCTACCTAGTACCAGATATTGTGCTAGGCGATTTACATGGTTATTTAATTTAATTCTAATAAGAAAACGGTGGGGTGGGGAGGATAATCGGCATGTTAAAGATAAGGAGCCCCGCCCTGCAGGCAGCGGTAACCTTCCCGGATTTGACGACTTGCAGAGTCAGGGCACTTCTTGGAAGGCCTCAAGGCTTGTGCCTTTTAATTAAAAGATAGCCGTCTTCACATTGAGGCGCTGTGGTAGCAGAGTGGTTGCTCCCTGGGCTGCGGTCCCATGGTCAGTGGTTTGAATCCACCCCCAGCCGCTCCTTGGGAGAAAGACTGGACTTTCAACTCCCGGGAACCCACAGTGAGTCAGTATTAGTCAGCACTGCCTGGGTGGCAGTCAGTTTGGCGTTTTGGGGGTATTCTTTTTGTGTGTGTGTGGGGGGGGGAGATTGTATTTGCATAAAAAAGCACATGACAACGCTTATTCATTTAGTCAGAGCATTGGTTAGAATTCACTTTGCTGTAAGTAGGCCATTGTGATCGGTTCGCCCTCTTTCCCCCCACCTTCCCCTTACTCTTCTGCTCTGGCTACTCTCACAATTGGGCTGGAAGGCTTTATCTGCCCTGCGTTCTCTGTGTTTCCAGCTCTTACATGTACCTGTTGGACATGCTCTGGTCTAGACAGATGTGCAAGGTAGAATTGGGGTCAAGATCGGGGAGTGGGGAGATTAAAGAAGAAGTAGAGGAAAGTTGTATGCTTCATTGGTGCTATACTGCACCCTGACTGGCTCATTTTCGAGTGAGGACCCACCTCAGTGACAGACAGGAAGGCAGGCAGACACGGAAAGTCAAATATCGTCAGCCTTAC
Organism: Nesogale talazaci; assembly: GCA_004026705.1. Taxonomy (NCBI): domain Eukaryota; kingdom Metazoa; phylum Chordata; class Mammalia; order Afrosoricida; family Tenrecidae; genus Nesogale; species Nesogale talazaci. The sequence goes on along the minus strand of PVJH01022173.1, from coordinate 29,826 downwards.
TATTAATAAGACACGGGAAGAGAAGGTGGCTTGCACAGTGCCTTCCTCCCAGTGGTGAGCTACAGCCCCCAAGCCACAGGACTTCCGTCAGGGCAAGGGGGTGGGGGGGACGTGCCTCCCTAGCATAGAGCTAACCCCAAAGAGAAGACAGAAGACCCATCCTTGCCTGCAATTTCTTCTTGGGCTCCACCAAAGCTGAGTTCCTCCTGTAAGGAGGAGTGAATGCTGGGAGGGGTTGTGGGAAAGGCTATAGCCCCCGACTCTGCTGATTGGCCACGCAAGACCCACAGCCCAAGGCTGTAACACAGACTTCCTGTGTGCTGTGGAGCCTCTTACTGCCTCTCCCTGATCTTGAGTTTCTTGGGGGTGCCATAGACTGTCCCCCCCCCCCCCACACACACACCCGTGAGAGCACGCAGCCCTGGTCAGGAGCATGGATGTTTTTGACAGAGGCGCCAACACTTGCATCAGGCTTAGCGATGCACTGGTCAAAAGTAGAAAGGCCTGGGCAGAACTTTGCTCTGAGGGCCTGGATCAGAGACTGCAGGTGGTCTGATGCCTCTGACCTTCAAACCAGCTCCTTTGTGGAGGCTTTCCCCACATCTGAAAAAGATCAACACAGGAAAGGATCCCTAGTGTCACGAAAGGCATCTGAGACTCAGAGGATGCCAGTAGTGGCTCCCAGCTAGAAGCCATGGAGGACCCTGAATGTAGAGCCAGACCCTTGAACCCCAAAGCTCACTCTCTCTACACACCCACCCTGTTTTGGGCCCCTCGCCCAGATAGCGACCCGCCAACTCAATTGGAACTGCTTCCCCAGGTGTGATCAGACAAAGGCACATCTGTGAGTGTGTGCGTGTGTGTGTGTGTTGTCCCTCCCTCCTCCTGACGGCAGGGTGAAATCCGCATTCCGTTGTGTTAGGTGCCGAAGCCTCCACAGTCAGAAACCATCCGGCCTTTCATCACCCTTCCCTGAAGATTATGTTCCAGCTACCTCTCCTGACTCATATCACAAAGCCTTCTTCCCCAGGCCTTCTTCTCAAGCTCGAATCCTTGATACAGCCTTCTCCACACCCCTCCCTGCCCAATGCCTGGATACCTCCACTGAGAGGGACCCAAGGTCAACTCCATAGCACAGTCCTTGTTCACCCCGGACAGGTTCCCGGGATGTGGAGCCTCTGTGAAGCTCTTTCTGACCTTAGTGACATTGAAGACTAAGGGACTCTGTGCTGCCTGTGGGCTCCCAGCAAGTGACCTTCCCCATCGCTGTGCTGCCATATGTTACACTGTTACCTATGTGTCCCCATGCCTGTGTTCCTCAGAGTTGCATTTAAGAGAAGAGAGCATGCTCTGTTTACCTCCGTTACTCAGCATCTGGACAGTCTGACGAACGTACAAACGCCAACTGAATCGCACGGCGGCAGCCTAGCTTGTTCATGACCCGGGCATCTCTGATAAAGTCCAGGGATGAGACATTTGTCTCCAGCACCATTTTCCAGGTTCTGTTGTAGGCACTTGGTTCGTCTTAGCATGTGAAATCCTCACAACAACCCTTGAGGTGTAGATAGGGTCACATCCTTAGGGGTCCAACCTGAGGTCCCACAGAGAGAGTAGAGACAATAGAGCATAGATGGGGGCCTTAAAAATGGTGATGGAGCCCTGGAAGGTTGGGTAAAGTAGGTAGTTCCCTGAGAGCCGCACACCGAGTAAACAAAGTGGCCCCTCGCTGGGAAACCAAGTTTTCCAATCCCACATTCTCCCCCGCCTCCACCCCCCAAGCAATTGAGTCCAGGGCACACTCTGTAGCAACTTCAGCTTTCCCCTGACTGACTGCTGAAGCCATTGCAAGAGAGGTGATTGGATTTCTGTGAGGATAAAATGACTGTGACCTTGTAAATCTCTTTAAAGTTATTTCTGGTGGTAATAGCTGTTAGGGCGGTGGTACAGAGCACCAAGTTCAAAGTCTACCAGTTAGATGAAGGATGAGGGTGTGAGGGTGGGGGTGGGGGGACATGGAAGATAAGGGGGACTGCTCCAGCCTGATGGCCTGGAGACAGTGTTCTTGGAAACAGTGGATTTCAGTGTGGGGGCATAGGTGAGTTTTGCCTAGGGTTTATCCTGTGTTTTACTTTTAGGCTAAGAAAGCAAAAGAGAAAGGAAGCAAGATCTCGGAGCGAAGCATTTTACTTGATATCCATCTTTTTGGTCATGTGTGTCTGAAGTCAGCAGTGCCTCAACAAGCTGAATTTAATGACAGGTGCAGCTACCTGTGTTTTGATCAGATGCCTCCATGGTTGTAAGATATCAAACTCAAAACCAAACTCACTGCCATCCAATCAAAGCTGACTCATCGTGACCCTATAGGTCAGGGTTCGAAATGGCTTGGTGGGTTTCTGAGACTGTAACTCTTCACGGCACTTGAAAAGCCTGTGTTTCGCTTGAGAAGTACCTCATGATGGTTTGAACTGCTAACCTTGGGATTAGCATTCCAACACATAGCCCACTAATTTGGGGCATAAGAGACGTGTCAGTATTAACACAGAACTGATATTTAATGAGTCTACTTCCTCTGCGGTTTTCTGGTTAAAACGCTATGAAGTGAACTGAATACAATGAAAATCGGAGGTATGGAGAACTTTTTAAATTGGCCACACACTCAAAGTTTAGTAAAAGGTTTGGATTCCAAAGCTCTCATACGGTCTCTGGGTCGATTCGGACTCTTGACAACCATCCAGGACAGAGCCAAACCCTCCCCTTGGGTCTCTTCCCATGAAACTGTCCATCTTTACAGAGAAACACAACCTCATTTTTTTTTCTATTCCAGCAGACTGGTGGTTTCAAACTGCTAACCAGGCAGATAGATAAAAGTCAGATGGGTAACCCACTCCGCCACCAGGGTTTCTTTGATTCAAAGCTCCAAAGCCCAGCTGCTGAGAAGTCTATTGTAATCCTTCGCCACCCTATCCGACAGGGTAGAACTGTGCCTCTGGGTTTCTGAGACTGTTAACTCTTGATGGGAGTAGAAAACCTTGCCGTTTTCCCTCAGAGTGGCTGGTGGTTTTGAACTGCTGATTTCTGGCTAACAGCCCACCTCGTGAACCAATCCACCTCTGGAGTTGAGACCCAAGTAAAAAACTGGTCCCTGCCTCAAAAGGACATCGAGATTACTTCTTTGACCATATTCATTGACTGCATTTGAGGGTTAAAAGCATCTGTTATCCCTATGCTTTATTAAACTGTATAAACAGGTTTTAGTGCTGGCTTAAATGGCAGGTTCTAAGAATACATGCAAATTGTCTTCAGGTCCTTTTAGTATGTAATCATATAATTGCTCAATGTGTTCTGAAAAAACAAAAAACAAAATTCCCAGGAAGCTCTTGATCTTCAGATGGCTCAGACACATTTTGATCCGTGTCTGATGTTTCCAGGAACCCCTGCTGCTCACTTCCAGTGGGCCAGCGTCCCTGCGCCGTAAGGACTAAGTCCGTTAATCCAATAGCTGGGTGGGAGAATGTTTGGTGATTCTTGGAATCCCTTGGGTAAGCACTGTCACCTCCCCATTCCATATGAACTGAGCATTTGCAGGCAAAAACTAGCTGCCAAGGACTGCCCCTTGCACAATAAGCAATTAAAATGTGGTGTATTTCATTTTCAGGAGTTGTTAGTGGTGATTTTTGTGGTATCGTGATGTTAGGTTAAGGAAGAGAAATTAGTTTAAAGTTAACTGGAATTGTGATCATTCCTGAGAAATTGCAACAGCGAATTTCCTTTAAAAAGTGAGGAAACTTTTCTTATTAAGAGTTGCTTACCAAAAAAAAAAAAAAAAAAAAAGTCACTTACTAGGAACAATCTCTTTTTTTCTTCTCAAAAGGAAGCATGTCTTCTTTTTTCTCCTTTTGATAGCTGGTTGTTTAAACATAATGCCCTCCCCTTTGTACCCCCAAAGTTAGGGGAAGACCCATGAAAACAGCTAAAATAAAAGCACTTTCATTCCTATCATTCAGGTATAATGGTTTCATTCTGATGCACATAGGAAATTTTCTTTCTGCATCGATACCTGTGAGAGAAGCTGTTTTGCAAGTGGGTTCATGAGGTTGGTTATGGCTTGGACCTGTTTTTTTGGGGGTGGGAGGGGGAGGGGCATCACTGCTCTCCAATGGTGGGAGTAGGAGGCCCAGCCCCACTGCTGGAATTGAACCTCCGTCCCAGTGGGCCGCAGTCCCGCGCACAACCACTACGCCACCGGGGCTCAGCCCCGCTTGGACCTGTTTTTGTTTGTTTCCATTAAAGATATATTGTCCCTGATCATCTGCTAACGGCCTATATAGGTTTATGTTGTCATTGGCAATAGCTACATAGTATCCATTGTGTGAATAGCTCGTTTCATCGATTCGACTCTCTAGTATGGACTGTAAAGATTTTTTGCTGTTGCTGTTTCCGACAATGCTTCAATGAAACCATTTTTAAAAGCTGCATTTACCTATGATTTATTTTTGTTCATGTGAATTGTTTCAGGGGTCTTTCTTTTAATGATTTCTATATAACAAGAGCTTTCTATATAACAAGGGAGCCCTGATGACGACACTGAAGGGGAGGCATTAGGCTCTTAACAATGACAAGGTTGATTGGCAGTTCAAACTTGGGACCCTCTCGGGAAAAGACCGAAGAGGCTGTCTTCTCCCATGAAGATTTATAGTCTCATGGACCCTAGGGTGTAGTGCTCTGTTCAGTAGGGTCACTCAGAGTTGGCACTGCGTTGCTGGCAGTGGATTTGTTCTGGAATTTTTTTCTTTTTTAATATGTAAAGCCTTGGTAGCCGTTACTCTACAGTGGTGAATATAGAGACATGTTGTCATCGTTGCTGGGTGCCATTGAGAGCTGTTTGAGATCCACAGCAACCTTGGGCACTACAGAGTGAAACGCCCAGTCCTCTGCCATCCTCAGCAGGCTTCCTAGGCTCAAGCCCAGGGTTGCAGCCACTGTGCCAATCCATCTCATTGAGGGCCTTCCTCTCTGTCACCGCCCCTCCACGTTACCAAGCATGATAAAGTCCTTCCCCAGGGACAGGTCTCTCCTGACTGCATGTCCAGAGGATGTCAAGCGAAGTCCCGTGATTCTTGCCTCTGAGGAAGTCAGATTTGGTTGTCCTTTGAGCAGTCCATGGTACTTTCCCTGTCTTTCTCCAGCACCCCAAGTCAAAAGCATCAATACTTCTAAGCGCCTTTCTCATCAGCGTAGTAACTGATGAATATAAAAAACATAGCGTGTCCGGCCATTCTCTTGAAATACTAATGACTCAGCACTCTCTCATGCCAAAATCGTGGTTAATTTTTTCCTGCATCTTCTGCACATTTAATGTAAGCATCAAGATACTCAATACCTGAGCACACTTTGCAGGATTAGCTTGGCTCAATCTCACACTTTTAATCTCAGGAAAGCAGATTCTGGGATCACTCTCCTGACCTTTGCCAAGAGAAACCACAAAGAACATTTTATTACTCCTTTTTGCTCATCAGAAGAAGGTATCTGTTGTAACTGTGTAGGCTGAGAGAATCTGATGCTCAAGCGTCAGGGAGTGTGGAGGAAGGCAGGCAAGTGTACCTATGTTAAGTGCTTTCTTGAAGAGCAGCCTATCATGGATACGGATCCCTGAGGGCAGAGGGGTTATAAGTTGGACTGTTAACCTCAAGGCCAGCAGTTTGAAACCACTAACCATTCTGCAAGAGAAAGACGGGGCTTTCTACTCCTATAAAGAGTTACAGCATCTGTAACCTACAGCCCTGCTCTGTCCTGTTGAGCCGCTAGGAGACAGCGCCCACTTGACACGAGTGAGTGATTGATCACGGACATCACAAATATTCATTGAGGGAGTTTCCTCTGGATAACGTCGTGTGCTGAGTCTCTTTGGAAAACAGATGCAGTGAGGACGAGACCCACTGCTCACATGAGCTTATGGTTTATCCAGGGAGAGGTACTGAATGCAGAAAGAGGCCAGAACCCATCTCCAGCACAAGCCCCAGCCATCCAGGGGCAGGCAGGGATAAGTAGGGTCATTCTGGAGACCACAGCCATGGAGAGCCGATCCAGAGGGTGGTAGCTTCTGTAGGTGCTATTTTGCATCTAATTATGGTGGAAGGTATTTTCTTTGCCCCACCTTCTTCTTCTTCTTCTTCTTCTTCTTCTTCTTCTTCTTCTTTTGCTTTGCTTTTTAAAAATGTGACTGTGTAGATGGTACTGTGGAGAGGAGTCAGGAAAAGTGCCCAAGAAATACTTAAAGACGTAGGAACCAAAACACTGGCCTGCACATTAAGTGATACTTCTGCAGAGGTCAGAGCTGTTTGCCGGGCCTCCTACATGAGCTAGTGTGTAAACGTGGCTGATGATTGATTGGTAGGCACGAGCGGGAGCTGCACGGTTTTGTGTCGTTGGCATGAGTCATGGTTTCATTAGCACCATCACCAGAACCCCTGATCTTGGCATTCTCACGGTGTTCTCTTTACCCACATCTCAGAAGGTTGTTGTCAAACTTGACGACAGTTAGGATGAGGCCGGCAGCACCTCCTGAATGCAAGCGGGGCCTCCATGTGTTTGTGTTGGCACGTGGCTGGGAGCTCAGGCACTGTAGACGCCTGAGTCTCAAACTCAGGCCAGGCCGCTTACCAGCTCTGCGATGGGGAGAATCACGTTAGCCTCCCTCTTTCTGACTTTTTGTACATTTAAGCACCTGGAGGCACTTCCCGGCATCCTAAAGAGAGTTGGAAGCCTAGCAGGAAGCCATAGTTGTCCAAAATGAAGTTGCTTCATTATTATACATAGTTAATAGTTCATCAGATTCCTTTGTAGAAGTCACTCTCCTTCTGGGATAGGGTGTCTGGGTAGAGCTCACTCAGCTGCCATCGATGGAGTCGCTTCTGACTCCAGCACACCTGGTAGGTCAGGATAGACCTGCCCTGGGATTTCTGAGGCTGCACATCTTTTGCAAATGTGGACAGCTTCATCTGTCTCTTGAAGAGCGCTTTGTGGGTTCAAGCTGGGGACCTTGCAGCTAGCAAGCCAATGCATAGCCCACGAGAAAGGTCTGTGATCTGCCTGTCTTCCCCATCACCTATGGCGTAACGCTAAACGGAAAGCAACATTAATCAATGCAAGATCACGTTTAGTCGACTTGGTGAGGGACCCTGATGTATCTGATTGGGGAAATGAGTCTGAGATTAAGTGTTTTGAAAATGAATGCCTCCGGGAAAGCACAGAAGGAGTGAATGCAGGGAGACAACAGTTGACGCAATGGTTTATCAGGGATGGACGTTGGAGAAGGGACAGGACTTAGGGAGCAAATAATGGATGCGGGAGGGGGGAGGAAGGAAGCAGCAGGATGGATTGTGATCCTGTACATGCAACTCTTTTTAAAGGCGACTTCTGATAAAACCAGTAAATATAAAAAATACATGCTCCTTCTGAAGATGGCCGGGTATCCGTGATGAACGGGATGAAGCCTCTTTGTAGTGGCGAGAGTACTGAGGGCATAAGCCACAATGAGACGGCTTCTGATCCTCAGACATCCGAGATGTTTATTTCACTTTATTTTAAATATTGCTTTTGTTATTGTGTCTCTTTGTCTCATAACTCCCGGCCAGGAACCATGCAGAATAATCGGGTTTTCTTGATGATTGTGTCATGGTGAGAATAAGAATATTGGCAGCGTGCACTTGGCCACATGTCTCTGAACCCAGTCTCTCCACTCTTCTGAGTCTGAGTTTTCTGACCTGGTACTGACAGTGCAAGTTTGTTGCTGTATGCACTTGGTAAGGTCCCAGAGTGGCCCCAGCCGTTTTCACTTGACTGCGAATCTAATGACGGGGGTGGGGGGGTGGGGTGTTCAAGTCCGCCGTGGACTGCAGTAGAAGAAAGGCCCAGTGGTCTGCCTCCATGAAGATTGTGCTGGGTACGTGGATTTGAAGGGCCAGCTCCTGGCTAGCAGCCAAGTGCCTGCCATGAAGGTTCCTCTGGTCAGATCACACCCAAGAGAACCCGGAGAAACAATCCCACTCTCTGACACCTGAGGTCAGAATCGATGACAGTGAGCCTTGATGTTTCTGACTCGACGCACCAAAGTGCAGGTTCCCAAACTGACTCGGTGTGGTTGGTATTGCCCGCTCTGGGGAAACGCTGCATTGACAGAAGCAGAGTACACGGAAGAGCCTTCGAATAAATGCCTGTGCGCGCTCTGTTTCATGGTCTCTGTGCTTCTGATGGCTGCGGTGCGAGCCAGCTGGGAGATGGAAACCCATATGCGTTGCTATGTCTGAGTTGCGTAATCAGCATTGACCTCCGTGCTTGTGCAAAAGACATTCTTCCTGCTGTAGGGGGCAAGTGATGAGGTAGAAGACTGACCGAACACTGGTGCTGTCAGACTCTTATTTCAAACACAAACTCGAATGGGCTGCCTTCCAGTCGGTGCAGGCGCATAGCGACTGAGTGGATCTGTCCCTGTGGGTTTCTCAGGCTGTAAGTCCTGACCGGAGTCAGGAAAGCCTCATCTTCCTCTTGCAGAGCGCCTCGGCTGGTGGTTTCAAACTGCTGACCTTCCGGTGAGCGACCCAACAGCGCACAACCGCCGAGTCACCGAGGAAGGTGTTCACTCATTCATCGCTCTCTTTCCAGCAGCAGTCAACGCGAAGACTTGGACTGGCTAGGAGAAAGATTGGGCATCTATCTAATGAGGCACATCAAGAAGCCCTAGGATAGTGCTTATGCGTTCGGTCGTGAACCACACCATCAGCAGTTCGAGACCGCCAGCCACCCCTTGGGAGAAAGATCAGACTCTCTGCCCCCATAGGCTCCAGTGTGTCTCAAACCCACAGGGGCACTCGAGAGGGACGCGGGGGCTGTGGTTTGGGTTAAGTGAGTAATTTCACTGGGTGCTGAATGGTTTGCCGTTCATGGAAGGTCTGTTCTCAGAATCGACCCATATTCCCTTCAGCCCCTTTCCATTTCTTGCCGCTCTGTCTGTGTCCCTAAAGCTCCTCACCTTCCAGCCGTCATCCCACTGCCCCATTTGCATGGCGGAGTGGGCATTCTGTTGTTTTAGAATCACGGGATAGTTCTTTCAGGCCGGGACTCAGCCATGGAATAGCAAGCGTGTGGGTCAAGATTTCCCCCTCTGACTTTCACAATAGACCTTGCTCTACGCCCAGCAGGGTGCTGGTTTCCCGAAGTGCTGACACAGGAAAGGAGTTGACTTAAGACTAATTTGGGGGAGAAGAAAATGAACAGTCAGTTGCCAGGTGGATATCTGGGTTCTATAAGTAAGCGGTGTGATTGATTGATTGATTGATTTAGTTTTACTTTGGATCCCCCATTAATTAAAAAAAAAGTTAGCCAAGTGTCTTAAGTATATGTAGTCAAACAGTGTGGGAAACTATATGACTAGTCATGTGGTGGTAACATGTTGGGCTGATAACTTCAAGGTCAGCAGTTCGAAACCACCAGGCTCTTCTCTGGAGAAAGAAGCAGCTTTCTATTCCTGTAAAGAGGTCACAGCCTCGGAGGCACACAGAGGCAGTTCTGCCCTGCTCTGTACGGTCACTAGGCATTGACCCCAATCAGAATTGATTGGGTGGCGGTGAGTTTGGGTTTGGGATAAAAGTATTTGTGGGTTGTATCCTTCTGAAGTACATAATTCTTTAATGCTTCAATACCGAATACACTGATCCTCCTTGCACGTCATTTCTGGGCAAGTCCTGGTGGCTATGCGTCAGGCTGCTGGTCACAGCCACCAGGTGTTCTGCACAAGAGCCTCCACGATGAAGCTTGGAGCCCCAGAAACCCACAGGGGCCACTTCTACCCTGCCCTGAGGGTCACAGTGAGTCTGAAAGGACTCGATGAGGGTGTCATTTCTGGTAGTGTCTCTTTGGATCTCATTTCAGATTTGAGCTCTAAGGCAATCCCCCAAAGCATTGGCAGCTGACGGGAGAGGACGGTTGGTGTTGGCATTTTCTTGATCTTTGCTGGCGCTGGCCATATGCGGCTCTCTCTAAAATCCACCTGCTATGCCATCAGCCCACTGACATACTGAGCAAATGGGGACCCCCGACACAGTCTGAATGTTGCATATTTTTGCCAAGATTGACATTTTAAAAACACATGGAATTGTAAAAACACGTGGAAATTTCTGCGGGTTTCCCCCCCACCCCCCACTCCTCCACCCACTCCCCCCCACACCCTGGCAGCTCCCCAGTGGATAATCAGTGTGCTCTTCGGATTATGGGGGACGAATGTCATCGCAGGGGGTCTCTATTCCTGTTGGTTCCAATAAAATACTTGTGACAGTCTGGCTGTCTTGCACGCCTTGCATGGGCAGGGTTTTCTTGGTGGTGCCCATGCAGCGTTCATGAACATGGGCGGGTCGGCCAGTTCTGTGGGCCATGCATGCAGGCTATTTCTAGATGGCTCCCAACCACCTGGCCTTGTGCCTGCAGGGCTGTGGGCTGAGGCTGTGCTTCACCCTCCAGTGTCCGGGTCCAGATTGCACCGTGGAGTGTGTGCTTCCCGCTGACCTTGTGGTGTCTCCCGCTGACCCCTGTCATGGCCCTGGCCTCTAGCAGCTGTGTGGGAATGCTGCTGCCTTCCTTTCCCCTAGATTAGATGTCTGCACTCGAGCTCTGGCTATTTTAAACCCCCACATGTCCTGTGTGTGCAAGTGAGGAAACCGCTTGGAAAGAGGTGCTGTTGGAGGCCGTGCTCAGCCGGTAATGAGCATGTCAGAACCTAGGCACCATCCAGTTCTCCACAGGTTCTGACGCGTCTCCACCATGGCCAGAGCAGGGAAGGACCTGCCTGAGATACTTGCCTGAGATACTGGTCCCCTGACGTGGAGAAGACCGGAGGACAAGGTGAAACCCTCTCCAGGCTGTGTTTCAAACCCCACCAACCCCGAGTCCACATGGTCCTTCTCTGAAGAAATAGCCAAAGGAAATGGGTGGGCAGGGCTGACAGAATTCAGCTCGGAAGATTTCCTTCAGAGGGAGGAATTAATAAACACCAGGATGGTTTATTGAAGCGGGTGCATGGAATCTGATTCTTTCAAAGCTTCAAGAAGAAAACCTGCTTGTTTGAAGCGAGGTGGATGCCTCTCCTCTGGAGGGATCTCAGACCCTGAGCTGGGGGTTCCTGGGAGTCCTACTCCCCACACCCCATGCCTCTCCTGCGCCTCTTCTTTTCCTTGCTCTTTTCAGTGGGCGCCACCCCCAGCCCTGCCAGAGGTGGTCTTCCTTCCAGAAGGGAAAGATAGACCGGCTATCGACTGTGCTATGGGACGGGTCACCTGTGCAGAGCTGTCACCAGCCTTCTCAAGTATGGCCGTGGTTGGTTGGTTTGCGTTTGTTTTTTGCTGAGGGGCACTAGGACAGAGTATGTGATGCAGCCCCCCCCCCAGCCACTGAGCCCACAGAGGCTCCCCGTCTGCCTCTGCTGAGCCACCCTGGTGTCTCTCAAGCTGGTGGCTGAGCCCATGAGGTTGGCTCCGTCTTCCATTTTCCAGGTGACTCTCGTTCCTACAGGTGAACTTCCTCCAGGTTTCTCTGAGGAGATCCTGGAGAGAGCCTAGACAAAGCGGAACCAACACTTGTTCACAAACAGAGGTCTTGAGTGGCCGCTCAGCTATGTATTGCCTTTCCCTTCAGGGTGACGGCAGGAGAAGCTCGCGTGCATCCCGGGGCTGTTTGATTTGTCTCTTTACCGGAGACACCTAGTGACGGAGTCATGGAAGCATCGGGTTTTTGCCTGATAATCTGGAATCATATCGGGCCTGTGGATATGGAACATGGGATGAGCCTGCTAGGAATATGAGTTGGAGAAAAAGATTTGATAATACCAGGACTTATATCTGGAAAATGGGAAGATTAAGGAAAGACGGCATTTTTTTTGTGGGGGTGAGGGTGATGGGTGTGAGGGGTGGCAATCTAAACTTGGAAATAGCATGCTCATTTTCTTGCTGCCTTTTCCTCAGGCCATTGTGAATGCCTGCATTGAGGGCCCCCTCTGCCGGAAAAGAAAGCGCAGCCAACAAACAAAAGCCGGGTGCTGAAACCAGCGTCAGGCGGTAAACTGAGGCAGGCCGTCGGCTAAAAGGGTCGTTTCAGCCCCGGCGTAGTTTCAGACGAGATGTTCAAAGGGAATTTACCGTCTGTACCTTATAACCAGGCCCGTTGGCCCCAAATCCTATCAAAGAGACAAAGGCAGCTTTTGTGCGGCAATCACTCGGCGTTTGAGAACTGAGAGATGTTGTTCAGAATGAAAGGGAGGCAGTTAGGGCCTAGACATTTCTGCGGTGTCAGGAAGTTTCAGGGCGTCCTGGACTTGGGAGACTAAACTGCGTCCCTGGGCACTTCCATAAGCAGGCATCTCTGTGAAGCGGGGGTGGGGATGGAGGTGGGGACGAGGGGGCGGACCTCAACACATGAGGTGCCCTTAATTCTGCACATTCTTTTTAAGGATTCCCCGTCCTCTCTGCCAGTGCATTGCATTTGGACCCGTTTGTGCAGAGAACTAAGTATAATTAATTTTCAAAAAGCTCTAGACCTTGGAGGTGTAGGCATCAGACGGTCGGTCATGTGCCGGCTGGGGCCGTGGAGAGGAGCATGTGCTACCTTAGAGACCTGGCCGAAGGATTCCTCTGGCCCCCACTGATTACTGTGTTGGCTTTAAAGACTGCGTTGGAGTTTTTTTCACGCTGAGTACGTAGTCCTTGCGACAAAAGCGCCGGTAACTTTGCCTCAAAATCGGAGGGTGCTTCACTCTCATTTGCCTTGCGAAGAAGGGAGAATGCTGGTGTCTGTGTGTTTGGGGTTACGGATTTAGGGTCGGGTGCAAATCTCCGTGTATGCTCACGGTAGACCGGTTTCCATGGGGTGTCCGGACCCCGATGGAAAGCATCCTCTGACTTTTCTGCTCTTCTGTTATCGTTGACCCTCTGCGCTTACCTTCTCCCAGATAAGCCCCCGGAGCAGTGGGAAGGCACACACACACACACACACACACACACGCGCGCGCGCGCACCCGCAGATATGAGATCGGCCTAGTTGATTGAAAGGTGGCGGGTGGGGTGGGGAGACAGGGTGTCACCGGCTCACCTTGCCTCGGTTGTCCGCCCAGCCCCCGGCCAAAATGCCTGTCAGAATTCCCAATTGGAATCACTTCCTCCGTCATTTTCCTTTTACCCCATCTTCTCGAAGAAGTGTGTAGTTAGCAATCAGTTCATTTTGTGTGGTCTGAGTTATAAAATGCCCCCGCTGGTTTTTCCATACGAAAAACATGTTTTTCATTTGTGGAAACTTATATAATTTCCCCCCCCCCTTTTCTTTTTTTGGTGCTGGGCTTTCTTTTGTGCTGCTTTAAATTAAAAGCAAATGTCCGGCCCTCCCCCTCCCCCGTGCTCTCCCCACCCCCCTCTTTGCATGTTCCAATTACAGAGTTGTGAAAAATAAGTCATCTTTCTGCTTTTGTTACTTTAAAACAGCTATCGGTGATGTCAGAGTCAATACTAAAAGCATTAAGAATGCTGGCAGAATGTAATGCAGCTGCAATCCAACATGATGCTGGAAATGGGGTTGAGAGCATAAAGGCTTTCCGTATTCCCAGGGCGCACAACTGCTTGCGGCCTTGGCTTTGATCTCTTCAAAGGCTGCTGCCTCCTCCTAGATGGGGGGACTTGGCTGCCACTCGCTTGCATGGAAACAAGGCAGAGGTCTCTATTCAGGCAGAAATCAATCACTGTGCAGAAACAATTATGTGTAATTCAACCATCATGAAAACAGGACGAGATTACGGGTTTGTTACCTGAGTGACTGCGTGGGGACGGGGGAGCCGGGAACGCTAGGAGTCCCGCTGACACGCCACCTCGCGATGACAATGACAGACGTATGAAGGATGCGGCGGGCGGGGGAGGCGCGGTGACAAATGCCGGTCACGCTGTCCAGCAGAGCAGAAAATGAGGTTACAATTGGGAGATAATGTTTGCATATGTAACCATATTTCAGCAAGCCGAAGAACTTCAGGGAGCAGCCCCTCACAGAACTCTTTCTGCGGGCGCACACTCGCATGGAAGGACCGACAGACATCATCCTGGTGGTATACAGTGGGAAGGATGACACGGCAAGAGAGAGAGAGAGAGAGAGAGAGAAGCGCGCCCCCGTAGCTACTTTGGGGCTCTGAAATTTGTCCATTTGGAGTAGATCATTCTGCTGAAGTCAGGACTTGCAAGAAGACAACCAAATTGCAAACCTCATGTACGCAGGGGTCTGGTGCAAGCGTAACATTTTTGCTCCAGTGGTTCTTCTGTTTTAGAACCCCGAGTGCTGACGCGTCTGGTTTGGATGTAAACCCCACCCCCCACCCCAGGGAGATGGTTTTCTCGGCTGTCCCATCTCCTCTTGCTTTCAGTGGTTACTTCCCTGAGTGCAACCCGATGAAATGCTCGAGAAGTTTCCTTGCCTGGTGAATAACAGCAGCACCCCCGAACCCCTCTTCCTCCTCCTTGCCCCCCTCCTTGGTAGAAAATATCTTTTACTTCAAATATAGAAGCATTTTCATCTCAGAGCCCTCACACGCCAAGCTGCCGAGGCACTTATTCCTACTGCAACTGGTTCATGTCACCTAACAAAGGCACTCTCGGAGGACCCACTGTGCGCTGACTTACGCCAGCTAGCCAGTCTGAGAGGGGAGGGGGCGGAGAGAAGAGCAACATGACAGGAAGAGAGAGGGGAAAAAAAGGGAAAATAAGATGAAAACCTAGATGGCTGATTATAGAAATGGCATTGCTGCCGCTCAGTTTGATGCCCAGACCCGGGCTTACCTTTTATGCTGCTCCAGCTTAGACATCAGAGGCGTGAGAGCTGCTTTGAGTTACAGATCTTCAAACAATAAGTCAAAACAACAAAAAAAAATCAATCCCCTCCGGTCCCTGGGTGCAGTTATCTAAAGATAAAAGGGAAAAATAAAGTTATGCTAAAGCGGGGAGGGGGAAAGGCGAGGATAGGACGAGGAACCACGGAGGACAAGTGCGGGGTTGTACGGGCCTCCCGTGAGCCGACATCAATGGATTTTTATCTTATCAAAAAGTTTTAGGGTTGCCGGTGCTTCTCAGGCTGGATCCAGGCCGCCCTGGGGCAGCGGGGAGGGGCATTTACTTCCATAAAGTTGCCTTTCCCCTTCCCCTCTTAAGCATAACCGCACAGGAATTAGGCTGCGTTGCACACCAGGTATAAAACTTGCCACAGACTTCCAACAGCAAATTAGGGCTTTGGATTCATCCCTTGATATTGTGAGTATGACTCTGAGGGTGTCACTCTTCTATTGTGTGTGTGTGTGTGTGTATTTGTAAATGTGTATCAAAAGCTGTAGATTTACACCAAGTGTGAGGCAGCTCTTTATGGGTGGGGGTTCCAAGCTAGTTTTTGGAAGCGAGCTGGAAAAGGGCCTTCTTATCCCTCTCTCCTCTAATTCTGGCTTTCTTTTTCCGGGAAAGAGGGGGTGTTAGAAAATCCCTTTCCCCTCTTGTTTCTTGTGGGCCCTGCCAGCTATTTCTGGAGATTAATTTTTAACACACGGGAGCATTTGGGCCAGCGTTTTGGTACATGAGCCAGTGTGTAAGTGAATTGATTCAGGGTCCAGTAGCGGGGAAGGAGGGGTATGGGTGGGCAAGGTGGGTGGGTGGAGGAGGGAATCTATTTGCTCTCGACTTTGTCAAAGTTACTGAGGACCCAGTCCAGGGTTTCCCTGAAAGTCTCTGCAGATTTCGCCACCATCCTTCCCCTCCAGCGACTCTGGATTTTTCTCCAGGCCAGGAGGGCAGGGTGTGTGTGTGCCTGTGCATCTGTCACCCTGGGGGACAGGCTCCCAAGTCACTGCCACTGCGGGTCCATCCTCCACAGCCTCCCAGGATTCCCGGGTGCAGTGGAGAAGAGGGATCCGGAGCTTGGCGTTGACAAGGCCAGTGCCCCTGCTATTTAAGGACGCTGAAGTTCCCTATGTAAACCATAGTTCATCGTTTGCAGAAAACCATCAGAGCTTTCGTTTGCATACTGGAGATGACTCACTGTTTGGGGGAATTAAATAAAAACTCACATGGAAAACAACCACACACTCACGCACATATGGACACATGGACACACCCTGGCTGCAGCTTCTGGTTCCTGCTACAGAGTCAATGAGCAGGAAACGTGGCACAGTCATGTCCACCCATGGAAAACCTCACTCGTTTTACACGATTCATGAAGGCCCTTTCCTGGGAACAGGGATCTCTGCAGTCTTGCTGTGGCCCTGGGCACAGCCTCCTCCGGCAGGGAGATCCTGGCCTCTGGCTGATGAAGCTGTCATGGGGAGCCTCCGCCTGTATTTTTAGTCTTTGTCCTTTGCCTCTCCTTCAGGCCGGTGCAGCTAGCATTTCCAGCTCAGCCTCTCGCTACCATTTCCTATCCTTAATCCCTTCTTGTTATCCTTCCAGGCTACTTAGAGGATGTTGGTCTAAGTGGCTGCGTGTTTACATGCAAGGAAAGAAGGCCGAGGCGGAAATGAGGGCAAGATGGTGTCTGTGGTGCTTAAGAACCTTGTCTCACCTAGCTCTCTTCTGGCCCCTGTGGAAGAAGCTGTGAATGCCTCACATTCCCAGCTCCGAATCCTGGCTTTTAAAAACTCCCCATACACGCCGCCCTGACAGCTCCAAAAGGGGAGGTTGGAGAGGGGGGAGGGACTCCAGCCTCCACAACCTGCAGATTGACCCTCAGCCTTTCCAAATAAAGTGCCTCTGCTAAGCACAGACATTCTTCAAGATGCAACTCCTCCTCCCTTCTTCCAACCCGATTGCTGCTCCGAAGCCCCTTCCCCACAGAACCGTCTGCAGTGTGTTCCCTCCTGATGCCAGGCAGCCCGACCGGTGTGGATGGAACTGGGAAATCAGACTTCCTGGGCCTGAATCTCAGTTCTGCCCCTGAATGACCATGGCATCTGAAGCAAGGGACTCCAGCTTGCCAATCCTCCAGTTCCTTATCTGTGTAATGGGAGTTCATGGTGGGAGTTACCCGTGTGTTAGTTTACTCCCGGAATCACATACTGAGTTCAGTCCTACACGTTCAGGATGGGAAAGAAGAGCGCGTTAGAAGGGTGAGTGTTAGGAAAAACAAAACCAACTGCCACCCAGTTCATGCTGACGCATAGGGACCTCCTGGGTTTTTTTTTTTTCAAGACTCTGTTTATGGGAACAGAAAGTCTAATCTTTCTCCTGATAGTTTCAAACTGCCAACCTTGTGGTGGTGTGCCCACTACACCACCAGGGCTCTAATCTCTCTGGTTGGGAGAAGAGAAGAGATATTGTTCCACAGTCCTTCAAGACCTTCGTAGTGCGCTGCCAACTTTTTGAAATGGGCCCTCTTTTAGTTACGTGGTTTTGGTCTGTGAATTTTCACCTCTGACCCTTTCCCAGAGAGGAGCCCAGTGTGGTGCAGGCCAGTGTTGACACAGCAGGTCCCATCTGGGCATGCATGTCTATTGAAGAGACAGAAAGGGGAGGTTTTGCTCTGAGGGCTCTAAAGATTACAGAAATACCCAAGGTGAAAATATATTGCCAATGAGTTGCTAAGTTCTCAAGAATTGATAATTTTGAATTTAAGGGAGGGGATAACAATCCATCCCCCCTGTCAGCTTTTTTAATATACTAAAGGAAATAGCTGTTTCTTTCAAAGGAAAATTTATATCTTAAAGTTGCACGCACGTTATATTTTCAGCATAGGATATATACTTAGTTGGAGATACTATAAAAGGAAGTAATTAAGTTCTTACTACAAAGTCTATACTGGTCCAGTTAACTGGATTTTTAAAAATTAAAATTAATCTTTGTTTTGTTTTGGTTTTTTTTTGGGGGGGGGCATCACTGCCCTCTGGTGGTGGGAGTAGGAGGCCCAGCCTTGCTGCTGGATTTGAACCTCCATCCCAGTGGATCGCAGTCCCGCGTACAACCACTATACCACCGGGGCTCAGCCCAAAATTAATCTTTTTATTAGGAGTTCTTACAGATCGTGTAACAACCCATAATTCAATTGCAATCAATCCCACTTGTCCATATGTTGCCATCATCATTTTCAAAACATTTTCTCTCTACTTGAGCCTGGGGTATCCGCTAGTTCACTGGCTTCGGAACCGGTGAGAGGGAAAGCAGGCCTGGATATCTTCTGGAGGCAGTCAGTAAGACAGGCAGCATTCCGGTGGATGGATTATGGGAGGCCTGCTGGCGTTGGGCTGCTAACCACCAGGTGGACAGTTCGAAACCACTCTGCGAGAGAGAGGCCCGGCTTTCTCCTCCTGTGATGGTTTTCAGTCTCTGAAACCCACAAGGACCTTTCTGCCCTGCCCCGTAGGCTGGCTGTGGCTTGGAGTCAACTCGGTGCCAGTGAGTTTGAGGCAGAGAGTCTTTTGGGACTGCCAGTAGACGTTGGGCAGCAAAGTAGCCAGCAGGCTTTCTTCCCACCTTTCTCTGTGTTCCTGCCGGTGCGCCACCTTCCAGCCACGCGGGCAAGAAGTCCTTAAGCCCGCTTTCACCCTGTGCCCTCCCTCACCGGGGCAGGGCGTCACAGTCAAATTCCAGTGGAAAGAAATCCGAGTTGCCGTGTGGAGATCCCTGTGTGAGCCTTACACTATGACTCAGGCTTTCTGCTTCCAGGTGGACGTCTCTAAATTTGGTGCTGCGTGCTGTGTTTTACTACCCTCCCACCCCCCACCCCCCAAATAAAAGGAAAAGAAAGTGAACAATGGACTCACTAACCTCTTTTTTTGAGAAACTCAGAATATCAGAATCATTGCCACTGGAGTCATTCTGACTTGTCAGACCAGATCCTGAAGAGGGCAGGACCGCCCCCCCCCTCCCCCTCATCCCGTGGGTTTCTGAGCCTGTGACTGGTTACGGGAGTTTTTCCGAAAGCTTCCTCTTTCTCCTGGCTGACCCCACACAGAACCACTACGCCAGAGGGCGCAGCAAAATATATTTCAGTTCACGTGGATGAAAGTTCATGTAAGAATACATGAAACGAAGGAAAAGACTGACCTTTTGACATGCCAGGAGCATTTTAGAGACTGTGTGAAGCTGCCGTGGCCTCACAGTCATGCCCGGGCAGCCGGTGAGAATTTTAAAGGGAGGCACGGCACGTCCTGTTCCTTGTACCTGTTCAGCTTCTAGTGACCATACCTGTCTTCTCTGGTGGGCATATGGCAGACCACAGGCTCATTGCATGCGACTTATGGGGTGGGTGAAGAATATGGAGAGATTTCTGTCTTGGCAGAGGCACAGCCAGACTGGCGGCTTCTTAGAGTCGAGGACAGGCAGACTTCAGACATCTTGTCAGGTGAGACCTTCTTGGTGCATGGAAAAGAAGACCCTCAAGGAGACGGATTGGCATGGTGGGCGCGGGAATGGCTGTGAGGGTGGTGCAGGACCAGCCAGCATTCTGTTCTGCTGCATGTGACGGGGAGAGTTGCGCTGGTCGGAGCAGCTGGACGGCACCTCGTATCATCACAGCAACATTGTATAGAGCCCTTGTTTAGACACCTTGTATAGAGTCCTGGAAGCCATCTCTCTTTATGCTTTTGGGAATGTGGATCTTGAGCACCATCTAAAAACAAGTGAACACACACACACACACACACACGTTGCTGGAAGTAAGAAAAAAGGCAAAGCATTAAAGAGTAGCCTTTCCTACCCCAATAAAATGATTTATATTTTTTAAAAAAAGAAGGAAAAAGAGAGGAACTTATTTCAAGGGCTCAAGTAGAAAATATTTGGAAATGAAGATGGCAACATGTGTACAAATAGGCTTGATACAGTGATGTATGGGATGTTAAAAGAGCTGTAAGAGCCCCCAATAAAATCATTGGGAAAAAAAGCAAACAGAGTATGGCCATGGCAAATACATGTTTGTCTTACATTGCTGACTATTGGAGCAACCTCAAAATAAAGAGATTTGAACAACAACAGAAAGTAGCCTGACCTGGACGACCAAGTCCAATAAACCCACTTCCATGAAGTGCGTTCCAACTCTTGGTGACACTAGAATGAAGGGCAAAAAACCTTAACTGAGCTTGTTAAACGACTCAAGAATGCTAGTGACAATTGAGTAGCATGCTTTAGAATATGTGCAAGTTGGAAACCGTGTTCTGCAGCTTTAAGACCCCTGAGAGCAAAAGCTCCTTGCTTGTGGGGCCTGTGTCTTGCTGGGTGTGTATTTTGAGATTTGGGTGGGGCTTCATAATGGAAATGGAAGGAGGTGGGCATTATTTCTTTGGGCCTATTTGAACTGACCATATTCAGTGTCACCTGAGACCAAGAGGGTGTACTTTCTTTAGGTATATATTTATGTAGCATATAAAAAGTTTTTAAGAGAACTCTCAGAGTGCTTACTTGAGTTTAAGTTGAACTTACATTTGAAGATTGGGGAGCTATTTATGGGACAAAGTAGTTGAGAAGATCAAAGTAGTTGGGAAGATCGTGCAAGATACTTAGGCAACACTGCTCGGACACTTTCTCGATAAAAAAGTTCCTCACAGAACTTTGCATTTGCTTGTGTATCTTTGAAAAGGTGAATTACACGTCATCATTTAAAATTTTTCCTTTTAAAAATGCTCAGTTCTGGAGATTGCTCTCTCTCTATCCCTCTCCTCCCACCTCACTCTCCCTCTCCTACACCTCTCTCTCTCTCTCTCTCTCTATCCCAGTTATTCTTTCTTCTCACACTTCCTAACAGCCTGTTGTCATTGTTTTCTCCCCATCAGGAATCATGGCCCTTGAAGGAGGTAATGAAAGCCTTTCAGGCCCTCCCCAGTTCCCTTCCTTGGAGCAGTCTTGGCTGCTGCCTGGTCAAAGGGGACCCATTTGTTTGCTCTGCCAGCCTGCTGGACAATTAACCCTGTGGCAGATCGGCCGTGAAGACGGGGTGTAAGGAAGAAGTTGGCTGGTGGAGTGGTAAAAGGATCCACCTCCATGCACATCCCCGTTCTTGGATGGTTCCCATTTAGGTGTGAAGATGCAGCCAAGGGTGAGAAGTGCTTTGGACCCCTGGGTCTTGAGTGGGAGGACAGAGGGGTTGCAGGCTCTAGAAGGAGGGGGAGTGGGGTACAGGTGGGGGTGTGCCCCAGGGACTCCCAGGAGTTAATTACCCACACTGAAGGGCTGAGGCGACTTACAAGTCTTTACTTGCTTAAAAAGAACGCCCCTGCTGGCTGTCCATTGAAGTGTCACTCAGCCGGCCTACTTGCTCTCACATTCTCTTCACTGACAAAGCAGGGGTGTTGCTTCCTCCCGGCCCCATTCTATGCCTGTAACATGGCTGGTGACCTAGAGGCCGACCAGAGGGGCTGGAAGGCACAGACACAGTCCGAGGAGGGGTGCAGATCTCTGACAGAATTCCCCACCAATCCCACCCACCCCTGGAGTGCCATCTCCAGGAATAAATGGACTCTCTCTGCCTGGGGTATTGGTCTCCTTCCTGCCATTTTTTTTTTCACTCTTCGAAGAGTAGACCAATATCATTGGCTCTCCCCAAGTCTCTAGTTTCTGGATTTTTGCTGTTTCTGCCCCACGCCTTGCCTCCCAAATTGCATGTTCTGTATGAGCGTAATCGACCTTAGAGGTTTGAACTGTCCCCAGTAGGTCAGATTGGGACTGATTGCTTCAAGGTAAGGCTAGTGTGTAGCTTCCCTCATCTCGGACATGAGAGAATGTGAATGTTGCCAGAAGTGTTGGAATCTGGGTGACCCCCTTGCACCCAACTGCGGCAAATGGAAACTCTTGCCCTTCAGCTTGGTGGTGTGTAGGCCCATCACCTTTTCAAGTTGTATACCAACCAGTCAATAGGAAAGCCCCCGTCTTAATGTCACTGGTTATTTTTAACCATTTTAGGCCACTTTGGATCTATTGATGCAGTACTTTTCTGTCCTCCCCATTGTCTTGCCCTGCAGGAATTTGTTACTAGCTCATATGTCAGTTACTAGTCCTTTAGAATGACACAGCACATGCAGTGATGCAGAATGCAGGAAGATCACAGGTCAATGGGCAGACTCTCTTGTGGATCCTGTGGCAGTTGAAGTACTGTGTTCACTGTCATCAGCCTGGCTTTGACTCCCAGTGATCTTTGCACAATGAAAGCACACATGGCCTTCTGTGCCAGTCTCGTGGTTGGTTGTTATCCACAGTGTTGATTGTCAGAAGTGGCATCACCAGGCCTTTCTTCCTAGTCGGTAAGCTCTGCTGACACCTGCCTAGTATCACAGACATGCATGCCTCCATGGATGGAGGAAGTGCTCTTGGAGATAGACTGCATGAGAATGGACCCAAGGTCCCCTCATGGCAGCGATGAGACTTCTCTGTCACTGAACCACTCCTGCTCCCCAACAACTGAGTCCTCCCTCCCTCTTTCCTCCTCCTCCTCCCACCCTCCCCCCTCCTTCCTTCCTGGGTCGTAGACACACATCAAGTTTGATTCTTAGATATCTTGAAGTACCTGAAGCAACGATCTCTGGCCCATCACCTTCTCCAGTCTTCTCCTCTCAGACTGAATGTCCCTTCTTTTTCTGCACTGCCACTTGGACTCTGCCCCACATTACTTTGAGTGAGAACTTTACATGTATAAAAGAAGGCTTACTGAAGCGGGAGAGGAAGACCGACTTTGTCCATCCACAGATACAGGTCCACTATCCTTTACTGGTAAATGTCATGGTAAAATTGAACCCTGGATACAGAACATCTGGCCCTAAGGGTTTTCACATCGGACTAGTGGTTTTGTAGCAGTGGGTAAATATAAGTTCTGATAAGACAACTGATGGCCTTATTTAACAGCAAAATGGGTTTTAACCTGATGGCACATAGTAACGGGCACCTCTGTGGTAGAGATCAGTGGTGTGGTCATGGGTGTTGTCGGTGGAGTATACAGAGGAGGAGAGTGGGCCTCCCAACTCACCTTCCATTCACTTTAACAATTAGGTTTGACGTGTTTGAGCTATGGGACGATAGGACATATGAATTAGCTCCCAAAGTACAGCAAATTAATTAAACAAAAAAAATAAATAAAATGAAGGCAGAGATCCAGGAATGGGTTTGGGGCTCACACTAAGTCCTAGCCCCAACTTAAGAACAATCAGATGGGCTGAGCCCTGGTGGCGTAGTGCGGGACTGTGCCCACTGAGTTGGCGGTTCAAATCCAGCAGCAGCTATCCAGGAACAAGGCTGGGCCACCTACTCCCACCAGAGGGCAGTGATGCCCTCCCCCCTAAAAACAAAACAAAACAAAAAGAGCAATCATTTCTTCCGTCATGACCCTGCCACACACTCATCTTCAAGAAATGATCACTGAAGATACAGGTGGTACCACAAAGTGTGGGGAAGAAAGTAGATGATGCCCGGCTTCCACTCAGTGTAGTGTCTGGGGTCTTGAAGCCTTGTGTTCAGACAAACAGCCATCTAAGCAAGTAGTTAACTGGTTCCACACAGAAGAAGCCTACCAGTTTGACTGATCCAAAGATGACAATTCTAAAACTAATACAATGAGGAGAAAGTATTAGAGCAAAAATATGAACACCCATCTGGTGAGACTGAGCCACTGGCCACAGGCAAGAGTCTTGAACTGCCTTACTATCAGGCAGAGGTCATTGCATTCTCTATGATGCTGGATCTAAGTTAACACTTGGCCAATTGACCGCCCTATAGACTTGACCTAAATCTGTTCCGGGCACAAGTGTCTCTTAGCGATACCATAACAGCAATTTCTTCCCTGGCTTTTTTTTTATATTACTGTTGGGGATCTTTACCTTCACATATTATTAGTATTTTTGTCTGTATCCTATTATGTTTCTACCCTTATCACCCTAGTACGATTTTGTTTCCTATTTTCTGTTGGGTCTCCCAGCTGTGAGGCACTTAGAGGAGTGGAGGTATGATGATCGTCACAGATACAAGGGAATACAGGGGTGGGAGTGGGGAAATAGGATGTGAACTGGGATTTTAGGAGTAACTGATGAAGACGGGATTGGGGAGGAAATGCTGGAATGTATTATGATTATATGGATCATCTTAGAGGCGATTTGATTATGGCGGAGAAGAGGCGATGCTTCAGAATTAATGGTGGGGGTGGTTGTACAATTCTTCATGAGAGTATTAAATGATTGAACTATAGAATTATGTGATTTGTAAATGACTTGCCAATAAAATGGTTGGGTGAGGGGGTGGGGAGGCACAGCGGAGATAGAGTGTGTCAGGTCCTTGGTGAATGGGATCCAACAGAGTTCTCTTCATCAGTGTGAACCCCCACAGCTCCCACTCATTCTGGGAATGAACACATCAGCTAAACACAGATGCCAGGCCAGCGAGGCAGGGACCCGGTGAAGGAGGAACCCTGCACTGTACTGTGTGTTCATTGCTTGGGCCCTGCATGCAGCCGCCTCTGCAGAGTATCTAGCTTCCGCCTAAAAGGTGTATGGTAAAACTCTGACTCTGCCCACTGACCTTAAGCTGAAGCTCTCTAGAGTGACGATTGTGGCAGGGGCAGCAGGACCCGCTTCACCTGAGAGCTTGTGAGAACTTCTTGTCCTCGCTCTTGCCCCTGCCTTTCTCGGTGAACTTGATGGGTGAGGCCCAGAGGCGGGTGTTTCTTAAAGCTCCCCAGGGGAAGTCCAATACATGCTCGCTCAGGAAGCACTGATGAATACTTTTCCTGATGGCAAAACAGCCAGAGGCACAGGGGCACCCAGTGCGAGGCTTTCCAAGACCCCGTAGCTTAGGGTGACGGAGAGGGGGGCCCACCCCACTCTCTTCATAGGGACGCTAGACTCCGCATCCTGGGGGAGAAAGGTTCTTATAGTTAGCACTGTTATGTGCAGTCTGACTCACAACGACCCTGGTGTGCAGGGTAGAATTGCTCCCTGGGGTTTTTCAAGACTGGGACCTTTTAGAAGCAGGTTGCTAGGCCTACTTGGTAGTAACTGCTTCTGGGTGGGTTCTGAATGGCCACCTTTTCTTAGCAGCTGAGCAGCCCTTAAACAAAGGAGAGGAGAATAGGGGAACTACTAGGTAGTTGATCAATGGTACGGAGAGGTGGCTCATTCGGAAGTGTGTGTTTGTGGGCAAGGATGACATTTAGGGCATGGGGTACAGAATGGGATTGCACTCCTGGCTAAGGGGATTGTCTCCAATCCCCAATCAGGTGCACACACCCCGCAATGTGTCCTTAAATCTAATCTTCCTTGCATTGGCACATATCCATTTTGGACCCTGAATCTGTCTACCCCATTGTCTAATTGGATCTCGATCCCGCTCATCCACGAACACTTGGAACTTACCCTTGGCATGGACCAGGCTCCCGCACACTTTCTGAGCAGGGACGATGTCCCATAGCATTCCCGTGGGAGTGTTTTTGAAAAGACCAGTCTCGTTCTTCATCCATCATCATCCTAAACACGCACCAAAGAAAACCCAAACTCAAGGCCATCACACAGACTCCCGGCACGTTGTTCTTGCTGAGAACTCTTTTTGTACATGTTTTAAACTTGAAGGAAAAAAATTTAAAAGAAGACATGCTTGACAACTCTATAATAAGATGCAAAGGGCAGGATTTCATCCAAGATTTTTAATCTGTCAAATGTTGCTGAATTTTATTTATCTCTCTGAAGAACTAATGGTCCTGGTGACCCAGTAATTGCGACTGGTAGCACATACTGGCTTATACTAGAAGAATTAACAAAGGCAAGGCTACTGGCTTGGTCTCGATCAAGCTCCTCTTTCTGCTGCTTAGGCACTTTGTGGTCATTGTGGATGCCTGAGGGGGCTCTGGTGTCGTGGTCACACTTGGATCCAGCAGGTCTGCAGTTCTACACCCCCGGCTGCCTCACAGGAGAAAGACTGGGCTCTGCGGCCATCAACAGGCGCCGTCTCAAAACCTCAGAGGACGCATTCTGTACCCTGTCCCATGGGCTTGCCCTGAGTCACCATTGACTCCAAGTCAGCCGCTTGGTTGTTGCTTAACATTTCAAATGCTTGAAACACCTTTCCTTTGGCTGAGCTTAAGTCTCATGAGGTGCAGAAGTGAGCGTCTGGAGTTGTGTGTGTGTGTGTGTGTGTGTGTGTGTGTGTGTCTAGATATTACTGAGTGGTTTTAAGGAAGTTCTTTCTAGATAGCACCACATCACCACCAGGTGATACTTTAACATGAAGGGGAAACCGAATACAGACATGCATCCCTTGACGTCCCCTTTGATGCGCGAGGCTGCGAAGTGAGTTGGATGTGTCGTGAACGTTGTATGGTAGTCTGCCCTCCAACAAGTAGCTCCAGCCAGCTTTGGGTCTCAGCGGAGATCTGTAGCGTGCTGCGGAGGGATTCGACTTTCTATTGGGTCCTCAACCAACCGACGTCATTAGCATTTGCGCCACATTCCTGGAGGCTCTTCTCACGTCTGGATGCTGTTAGCCTTAAAAACGTCCAGTAGCGCCCACCTTTCGGCAACCTGAAGAGTGTTTTCTTTGTGCTTGAGGACTGTCGGGGGCAGCTTGCTTCCGTCTCAAGGGTGTGATTGATTACCTTTTTGTTTCACATCCGCATGAAGACCGCACCTTTGCCTTATGCTGCTACTACCCCCGGGCGTAGACTGCTGTTTTTGGAGGTCCTGCTGCACTTCATGGTAGTTTTTTTTTTTTTTGCAAGACACATGCAATACATTACTCTGGATATTGCTGCCTCCGGGGCAAAGCATTCATTGTGAAATGGTAAAATATTTTAACTGGAAAGTATAGTACAGTGCCTACATAGGTGTCTATTAATACATGCCGAAACATATGTACTGCTACAGAAACATGGAAATCTTTATCAAGCAAAAATAGCAAACCATGAAGGTACTGACTCTCAACGTAAAACGCCATCTAAATCCATGCACTTCTGAAGGGTCTTCAGTTGACACCATGTAGGAACTCAAATCAAGCTCCCTTTCCATCTTTTTTTTTGGGGGGGGGGGACAAAAATCTGAAGGTGCCAGATGAGGGCTATACAGGTGGTGAAGTAAGATTTCTCCATGGAATTCTCCTAGGACCACCCTCGGTGCCCTTGAAGAATGAGCAGGTGCGTAGTCCTGATGGTAAGAATTCTCCAGGGACACCTTCTCTGCCTTCTTCCACCAATGCAGTTAGAGCTCTTCAGGAAACTTCTTCATCATAAGCGCCATGATTGTATTGTATTCTTTGAGAAAATATGTCAAGATTTCCACCTTTGAAATCTCCTGCGGAGTACTTGTAATCTTCTGCCTTGAACTCAGGGGACCCAGCATTATCCCTTGGAAGCCATTCTTTGAGGCGGACTCGTTTCTGAAGTCACCCTATGAAGACCAAGAAAGGCATATGACTGAGAGAACCTGTCTGCAACCATCCACTGAGCACAGAGAAGGGTTTGAACGCATTTTTCCTGCAGGAAATTTATGCATGTATGAACTGGAACACCAGGAAGCCATACTTTTGACATACTCCTGCGCTGTTTGTGCACAGTCTCTTTATACGCTTGACGGTATGATTGCGTTGCACTTCGGTGCAATTGCTTGCACTGTGTTCTTACATGAGTGGCAGGGCAGTTACCTTGCATAGAAGAGTCGAGGGATGCATGTGTTCTGTGCAGGAAGTTGTTGCATTCACGATGTCCTGTTCTCCAGTAGGGATCTCTCAACTGTGTGATAACCTTCTGGGAACACCGATGTGCCCCTGGTTGGATGTTGTCTGAACACACAAGGTGATGGTGTGTGTCTGTATACACCCTCTCCCATTTCCTTCTGGTTAGGGCAGAGCACGAAAGAGTGAGGAAGCAACTTGGGGAAATTAAGGAAGGACACGTGTGATTTTCACATAGTAGCCCATCCACTGGAAAGCCTTTTGGTGACCTGATGAGGCTGATCACACCACAAGGAAGGAACAGAGAAAATACTGAAGTTGTCAAGGATATCAATCAGTAATACCTATGGGAGCAGCTGCCAGGAAATCAAATAATGCATTTGCATTGGGTGAATACGCTAGAAAAGATGGCTTCAAGACACTTAAACGCAAAGATGTCACTTTGAAGATTAAGCGACACCTTTATCATAAGCCATGGTCCTTTCAGTCATCTCAATACGCACCTTCATAGTTTGATACCGTGGAGCTGGGACCTTCATCTTCATTGTTTGAGATGGAAGTTGGACAGTGAAGAAGGAAGAGCCCAGAAGAGTCAATGTCTCAGGAACTGCTAAAAGAACAAACAAATCTGTTGGAAGACGTACTGCCAGCATGCCCCTTAGAAGTGAGGATGGGGAGACTCCAGCTCACATATTTGGGACATGTTATCTGGAGAGAGTGTCCCTAGAAAAAGATAACACTCTTGGCAAAAGGGAGCGTGCCATTGAAACTGAAGATCCTGCGTGAGCTGGATGGACATGGCAGCGGCAGTGGTGGGCTCAGACAAAGCGAGGATGGTGAGAAGGGTGCGCGATTGGGCGGCGTTTTCCTGTTCTGCGGAAGGTGGCCATGATGCAGCAACAGACAATCCAAATAATTGAGTCTGGCCCTACGTGTGACAGGCTGTCCTTCGTCTCTTTGTCAGCATAGATTCCAGCTGCTGCTCTGAAAGTCCTTGTATGAAAGAGGAGATATGAAGGACTATTTCAGCTCACTCTGAAACTCAAAGGAAAGTGTATGAAGTACTATTTTCTGTTAGTGTTCATTGAAATGGATGTGACAGAAGAAAAGAAATGGAAAATGGGATCACCGCTGAGTGCCTTGGTGACTGCTCACTCTGTAAATAGCACCGGTACCCACCACATGGTGTACGGGGGACTAGGAGGGAGGCATCGTTTATTATTGGTACTTCAGGCTTTCTAAGAAAATTGTTGCGAGAACGCACACAGCGACTCCGAGTGCTTCTACCTCATTAAGTGTCTAAGATCTCTATCGCATCTTGGTATCTAGGATTTTTCGGCTCAGTTTCGCGCATAAAAGAGAAACTAGATATGTTTTTCACTTAGCTAAACAATCAGATGCCAAGGTACGACCTAAATTAATTAGGAATGCTTTGCCAAGATTTAAAGGGCACAAGGAGAACAGGCATGCATGGGCTGGTTGTGTGTGTGTTGTGTAGTACCCGGGGCAGAATTCCCTTGTTCGTTCAGCCTTCTCAGACACCAAAAAAGTATTGTTACGCTTGGATTGTTCTCTCTCTCCCTCCCTCTTCCACTCCAGTCTCTCTTCATGAACGACCAATCCTTTGTGGAACACGGGGTTCGAAATGGATGCAGTCGACAGAATTTGAACTGTCCACAGCTCCTTACAGGGGAAAAAAAAATATGACTCTGAGGCTACAGAAACGATGGTTCGAAGATATTTTGCACCTCCTGAGATTACAATTTTCTTTTTTGTTTGTTTGTTTGTTTTTTTTTGGGGGGGGGGTGCACCACTGCCTCTGGTGGTCATGGGCGCTACCCAGTGCCACTCCTGAGAGCCGCCGCTGCGTTTGAACCGCCAAGCCCACAGGCTGCAGTCCCACACCCAACCACTTACGCCACCGGGGCTCAGCCCCTGAGATTATAGTTTTCTATAGAGTTCTAGTGTTCCAGGAAGGCTGGAGAAGCCAAGTGGGCACTCTATCTTGGCCACGGGGTTCTTGGAAATGGAAAGGGTGTGTTATTTATTTATTTATTTTTTTGCTCAGCCTCTTGTGAGAGAGTGGGTTAGCTAGTCTACATTTTATGGTAGAAATCATTTGGAACTGACCACAATAACTTACAATGGGAAA